>JAFBJW010000312.1:338332-449280 GCA_016785235.1 Pseudorhombus dupliciocellatus
TGCAATCTGTGCTAACATGTTGCCCGGCACTATTTCAGAAACGGGTGGTTTGGCGAGGGAATACGTTTGTTTGTGTAAGCTCCGACTGCAGCTCCGACCTGCTATTTGTGTCCCAACATTCAGACGCTCTGTGGCAGCCGGGTCCCCAGAGCAGGTCTCGGGTCAGAATCAGGATTGTGTTGTCAGCCATTTTAGCAGGTCTGATGGTCGCTGCTCAGCAGGTGAGCTGATCATCCCCTCACTCCAGGGATGTTTAGGTTTGTGCCCGGGGGAGAACCGTCAACATCGTTACGCCTGAGTACTTGGATAGTGAACACCTGATACACCCAAGCTGTACGCATTGTAACAGAATGCTGGTGTTGGCGTTTAGCGAAAGAACTATTGTATCTAAATGCAGCCTCACGCAGCGACCTGCATGAGTCCTGCCTTTGACTTTTTGTTTAAACGCCACACAGCTCACATCTGAATTTCACGACCTCAGCTGTGACTTTGTGGGGAGGCGTTACCTCTGCTCCTCTGCATCTGCAGAGCAAAACCAACGAATAAGAAATGTCACATTAACATTCAAACGGCTTCTTCAGGGTCACACAGGGAGAAAATATCATTGCATTTGATCATTTGGAAACTGAGTTTAATTTAACACCCACTGAAAAATGAATGTGTCTTTTACAGAAGTGATTGCGTTTTTTAGTAAGAACAACAAGTCTTAAGTCTGTCATCAGGAAGTTAACCAGGATTTCTTTGGATAATTACTCACTTTTGCAGTCTCCAGCTCTAAAACGTGAGGATTTGATGCTTCTATGTTTTCTGATGCGATAAATTAATAATGAAATAAAATAGATTCAATGTTATTATTCGTATGTTAGTTATTCGGGTGAACACCTCCACCAACAGTTCATCCAAATTTGCCTGAGATCATCAATCAATGTATTATTTCTTGACAAATACACAGAAATATGAAAAACATCTTGCATCACAGTCTTAAAATGGAAAACAAATTTAAAAAATCAGTTTATTCTTCCACCAAGTTTTCGCAAAATCATTTCAGTGTGTTGAGGGTTGTCCCGCTGACAAACATCAACTCCTGTAATTAGTTGCAGAGGGAATACTGATTCCTCATGCTTGTGTTTCTTTACAGAATCTGGCAAGGACCACGTGGTCGCGCCCCCCGGGATGATGTGGCGGGTGACCGGCGGCCTCTTCAACGTCACCAAGGGCGTCGTGGGTGCCGCGGTGGGCGGAGTGGCCTGGGTGGGCGGCAAGAGCCTGGAGATCACGAAGTCGGCCGTGACCACGGTGCCCTCGATGGGTGTGGGGCTGGTGAAGGGCGGCGTGTCGGCCGTGGCTGGTGGCGTCTCCACGGTGGGGTCGACGGTAGCCAGTAAAGTCCCGTTCACAGCCAAGAGGAAAGACAAAGCTGAGTGAAGAGTCGGAGGAGGAGGAGGAAGAGCGGCATGATGACGATGATGATAACGATGATGATGATGGACTTGCCCCGCCCTGAGCCAACAGAGATAGACCGCCTGCAGATCTCTGTCTGCCAATCAGACTCCACAGTGCCTTCAGAGGCCGTTCGTGGCCTTGACCATAATAGTTTTGTCACCATACCGAGACGTCGATGCATATAACTACAGTCGTTTCCATCAAGTTCAGTCGTACTACTTCACCTCGGCAACCTGTTATCACCAGGAAGAAATGCTGAGTCACCAAAACTGTGTACAAGCCCCGCCTGACCTGGGGCGGGGCTTGTACGGCTGGAACTAAATACGTCTATGGACCGGGCTCCACTGCAGCTCCTGGTGAACTTCTTGATGCTGTTGAATACTTTTATCTGTTGTTTATCTGACTGATGCTCAATATTTCCTTCTCTCTCTCAGTCAACACACGTTGGGTGAAATGTTTTCTGAAAATGCTGAAGACTTAAAGGCTTTTTTTTGCATTGGTATTAGAGACAAAAATAGTGTGTTGTGAAAAGTCAAATATTTCAACATTGGAAAATGAGGGGTCAGCGTCGTTCAGTCTACGTCCTTCACTGTGTCTGACCTTTAGTCTTTTAAAGAGCCCTGGGCACTTTCCTCTCATCTTTTTTTTTTTTTTTTTTTTTTTTTTACCCGGCAGCCCCCAGTCATCACCATGTATCTGAAACGTCGACAGACTGGAAACACACACAATCACATGTACAGCGACAATGGGCCCATGTCTTTACCACAGCTATGATATTCTTAAGGTTTTCTCAAATGTTGAAATGCTGTGTCAGACTCTAATAAGTGGACTTTTAAAGATTCAAGAAGAAAACCTTCTGCAGCATTTTAATCGTTCATGGTTTGTGAGAGTTGAAGGGCCAAATGAGGTTGAACTGTACCTTTAAACGAGAAGGGCAACATGTTTATATGCAATAGTAGCATTTCAATGCAACATTTAGAGTGAGTGGGAGTTGTTGCTGATTGGACTTAACTATGTGAATGTCTTGTTTGTTTTTTTTCAATATATCAATAAAGTAGTTTGGAATTTAAAAAAGTATCTTTAACATAAAACCTGTTATGCTGTCTCAGTTTGTGGGTGGGTGTGATTGTGAGTGAAAGGAGTTTTTGGTGAAATTAGTTTGCATTTAAATTTAAATTTAATTTCTCACTGTTACACATGTGAGTTCTTGAGGTGTAGGATGTTAATTTCCTTAAAATATTTAAGTTCTGGGGATAACAGGATCAGTTTCACAAAAGAAAAATAAAGATTAAGAAGAATGATTTCAAAAATAATACTCAATTATAACAAAAAGTAGAATGCATATGATTAAAAACAATCTTAAGAATTAAAAAAAAATGAAAATTAGAATTAAAAGAATAAAGTAAAAGTCAATGTCAATTTATGTTTCTCAAAGAATGGAAATGTAGAGAATAAACAGTCCCATTCCCTGAGTCTTCATTAAATACTCAAAAATTAGATGTTCTCGAAATACTTTAACTCCTACTACATCATATTATTAACTGTACCAGAAAATACCACAAGCTCTCTGGTGGGTCCGAAACATGAAGTGTCCACACTTGGCCACAAGGGGGCAAGCAACACGCAGGACACGCACGACTCTCCAGCTGCTGCGAAGAAGAGAAGCCGGAAGCTGAGCCGTAGTGTCCACATGTGCACTGTGATCGTTCACATATAGAGGAATAAAATACACATTCACAAGAGGTACGACCAGGAAATGAGAAGTAGACTCGTCCAGTAGCCAGCGAAGGTAAATATCCGTTATTGAACATTCTAAAAACTTAGCACGTAGAAGAGAGAGTTTAGCTAACGGCCTTATTAAACCAGTTGTGCGCTGGTCTCCAATGTGTTGACAGTGTGATGAGCTAACATGTTCCAGTGTAAACACGAGCGTTAACTGACCGCTAGGTGTTAGTTGCTGACCAGACTCAGAAGATGTTGAGTGACTCGGAGGCTGCTGAGCTGCTCTCCTTCCTGAGTCCCTCCACCCGTCCCGATGTCAAAGGTCACACCACGGAATACTTCCTGGGACTGTCGGGACACAGGTAGGCTGACAGAGAGGAGCACCACACTACTTGTTTTGTTTTGTTTTTTTGCTTGATCGTAATCCAGGTAGAGCTGTTAATCATTACGATACACATTTAAATACATATACATATAGAGAGAGCTAGATAAACATAGCATGTAACATTTGAATCTGTTTCTGTTCCGTTCCTCATCAGCTGCTGATTCTAACCCCTGTGTGTGTGTGTGTGTGTGTGTGTGTGTGTGTGTGTGTGTGTGTGTGTGTGTGTGTGTGTGTGTGTGTGTGTGTGTTTAGGGAAGGCTGCTGCTTCCTCCGCTCTAAACCTGATTTACTTGTTGCTCTCTTTGCGTTGACCTCTGACTCCTCTAATGCCATCACAAAGAACTGTTACCACATCTTCATCAACCTGTCAGCAGATGAGACTCTGCACAAGGTGAGGATTCAAATGAATAATTATTCACAACAAAACAAAAAGAACAAGAAAGAGTGTTGATTTGTGTGTGGGTCCATGGTTGTCTCACACAGGTTTTGGTGGCCGATGTAAAAGTACTTCCAGTGTTGTTCAAGAAGCTTCTGGATCCAGAGTACTGCTTCTCAGATCAGATCTGCAAGATTCTGTCCAACCTGACCCGCCATGAGAAGACCTGCAAGACTCTGTTCACTGTGAGTTGCTGCTGTTCCAGTTCCCCTGAGGCTCTGTTGGGGGGGACAGTGGTTGGTTTCCACAGTGAAGATCTATAATGTGTCTGTGCTGTCTCAGGTCCTGCAGGAGGAAGTGGGTCTGACTAAACTGGTGGAGATCTTCTGCACTGAAGGTTACAACAAGAAGGCAAACTTCCACTACCTGGGTCCTCTGCTGTCCAACCTGACCCAGCTGCCTGAGACCAGAAACTACATCCTGGACAAGGACAGGTGACAGAAGACCCTGCAGGACGAGGTGACAGGTTGACAAATAAATTGTCCCACCCTCATAAGACGTGTGTGTGTGTGTGTGTTGCAGGTGTGTATTCCAGAGGTTGTTGCCCTTCACTCAGTACCAGACGTCAGTGATTAGAAGAGGAGGAGTCGTGGGAACTCTGCGCAACTGTTGCTTTGACCACAGTGAGAGACACATTCACACACAAACACGTTTTCACACATCAGCCTGACCCAAGTCATGAGGAGGTCGGCTGCAGATTCCTACAGGGAAGGTTTGATGTATCCCCACAGTTACACTAGTTAGATGTGTCCAATACGTCCTCGCTGTGTCCAGGCTGTCATGAGTGGTTGCTGAGTGATGCTGTGGACATCTTGCCCTTCCTCCTGCTGCCGCTGGCCGGTCCAGAGGAGCTGTCAGAGGAAGAGAATGAAGGTCCGAATAACTCACAGTCCAGTCGTCATTGGCCTTGAATAATAAATAACAAATGTTCTTATATTGATGTGATGCTCAGGTTTACCTGTGGACCTGCAGTATCTGCCTGAGGACAAGAAGAGAGAGGAAGACCCTGACATCAGGAAGATGCTGCTGGAAACACTGTTACTGGTACGCACACACATGCACGCACACAGGTATAAACTTGTGTTCCCATGTTGAGCTTGTTTGCCCCTCGTGCAGCTGACAGCAACCAAAGATGGCCGACTAACACTAAAGGGGAAGAACGTGTATCCGATCATGAGAGAGTATCACAGGTGGGAGAAGGATGTTCACATCGGAGCGACTGTTGAGAAACTGATCCAGGTAGGAACGATCCAGTCACACACTGAACATATTCAGAGACGTATTCTGTGATTTTAATTCCCTCGTTTCAGTGAAAACTCCATATGAGTTGTGATTGAAAACCATTCCCTAATCCCGGCCTCCCTCCAGGTGCTGATAGGCGACGAGCCGGAGAAGGGGATGGAGAATCTGATGGAGGTGGAGATTCCGGAGGATGTTGAGGAGAAACTGAAGGAGGCCAGCATCAGAGAACAGCAGGAGCTGGAGGAGGAGCAGAGGAGACAAGAGCAGAGGGAGAGGGAGGAGGAGGAGGAGGAGGAGGTGAAAAACAGGAGCAATGATGCAGGCCGAGAAGAGGAGCGTGGACTGATGAGATAAAGACAGACGGCTCCAATCGTTAGAGCTGTGTTCACACATGACAGGACGTTTATGATCTGTGCTTTAATCATCTGCGTCACCGAAGAAACGCTGAGTCACTGTAAGTAATGCAATACGTTCACAAGGAAAATGTTTTGTTCCGTTAGAAGCTGCATCAGTGAGGAATTTTAAAAACATTATTTTTGATAATCCTCAGTTAATGACCACAGAAGCTGAGTCATAATGACAGCGAAGTTCTGTTAAATCTCCTCTGACCACACATAGAGCTAATTGTGATTTTGAAGCCTGAACTGAGAGGAACTGACTCATTGGTGTTTATTAAAGTTATTTTATCATCTTCGCCTCCTGAGGACTGAATGTCCTGTTCCAGCTGTTCACTGAAGCCACACGATGTTAATACCAAGGGAAATAATACAATTTAACTTATTCAAGTAATCAAAAAATCCCTAACGAAAACAGGCTTTTGGGTTTCCTTACGCTTGTTCTAATGAGGAACCAAATGTGGAGAAAAATAAGTCATCAATTACACTACCTCAAATTTACAAAATCTTTTCAGATTTTACTTTAAAATATATCGAAGCTTCCTAATTCAGATGAACAGGTTTCTAGTTTTCCTCAATACATATAATCTAATTTGAAATGATGATGTATTTATTTGTTCTTTTCTCTGATTTGATTGAAAAGTGGATTCAGTGATTTCTGGCCTCAGTCTTCTATGACACTGATGAGCCAGAAGGGGGCGTCTGAGCCTTAACTGAATAAGTGCACCGTGTTCACGCCTCTGAACTTTAAGAAAGTACAGAACTCTGGCAAGCGTTCGGTAAAGATTGCACGTTGGAAAAGTTCACAACACTAGAATGTGAGGACAAATTGGAAAGTTGGATGGTTTTAGAAGTTCAGGACAAAATGAAGACAGTTGGTCCCTTCTTCTTCACATGCATGAGGGTCAGGCTTTATTTGAGGGTGGAGGTATAAATGTGTTATTAGTGTGTCGTCAGATCTTTTCTGCAGATTTAGCAATGGAGAATCTATATTGTGTTATCTGCTTCTTGTGGGCTCTGCGTTGAACCCTGTGGGACAGCGTGTGCTGGTTTCTTGGGTGGCTGCAGAGCAGGCGCGACTTTATCAGCCTCTGTGAGTTTTTCCGCTTCAGCTCAAGGTCACAAGCGCGTATGTATGGGTGTCTGCAAGTTTGTGCAAGATCCAAATAAAACTGTGGATCCTGTGAGTTTAAAATGTTTCGTAAGGAGAACGCTGGGCCTCGCAGGAGGAGGAATGAGCTCAGTGTTGTCGGACTCTGGGAGGAAGTCAGAGCACGAAAACACACCGGGAACAAACTTCACACAGAAAAGGCCTGGCCCGCCTTGCTGCTAACCACTACACCACCGTTCACACACTCATTACACCTCAGGAACCGTCTCAGTTCCTGAATCAGGTATTTCTGTCAGTGAAGGAAAGACTTTGTCCCTTTGACCCGATGAAGGACTTTGGTGTAAAAGAACAGATTTCAATGTGAGTTGGGAGTTTTAAAGAGTCGCTGTGGGCAGAGTATCACAGAACATGTTGAGACACAGCTTTCTCCTGTGGAAGGTGACGACAGGAAGGAAAAAGACAGAGGGCCTGTGTTGGAGGAGGAGCCCAGCGTCTCTGTGCTCTTGTGAAATTTGTCAGCTCGGTGTGTGTGCGGGTCGCAGCCAATCAGGAGCTGCAGTTTCCTGTTTCACTCGCCTGTTGTGTACCCTCAAAGCGCGCACACACACACCCAGGACGAGTTCTACGTGACCTACAAACCAGCCGTCGGGTTGTTTGTATTGTCGATGTTACCTGAGAAACATTCGGCTCACAGCTGGATATTAACTGCACATGCACTGCAGCGCCGTGGCCGTCGCGCTCACACGTCTCTGCTTCGTGATAAACATGATTTATGACTCTCAGTAACTTTATTTTCTGAAACACTGACGTCTGCACACAGGACCTCTTGTTCACTTTGCCGAATTCAAAATGATTGTTTCAGCGATCCCGGCACAAATGGGTGGGTTACTGCATCTTCCATTCATTTGACCAGGGCCACTCATGAAGAGTTGGACATTCGGCGACCACAGCGGGTCCTTGGCAAAGTAAATGGAAAGAATTAGTGTGAAGCTCCAACCAGCAGGAGGCGCTCTGACCTGCACCAGCTGAGACCAGCAGCAGTCACACACCAGGCCTCAGAAAATGGATGAAATGAAATACACACAACCGATCGGTTTCCTCCGTGGTGTGTAACGCTCGGCCGTGACACTCTCAGAAACACAGTGTGTGTGTCTAGTTTTGACGGCCTACTTTGGTCCACTGCCATCTTTGTCAGGACATTTTCTCTGGTCCTCACCAACGCACAGGAAGGCTTAGGGTTGGAGTAATATTATGTCAGTGCTGTGACACGTTCATCCCCATAATACTCCATCAGAGATAAGTTGAGCTCATGGTACCAGAATAACAACTCCCTCTCTCGGCCCTCGACCCTAACTGGGCTCCGGTGTGTGTGTGTGTGTGTGTGTGTGAGGTCAGTGGAGCAGTAGAAAACAGATACACACACACACGTTGTCTGTGCGCATGAGGTCTGGAGTCCAGTTTAACACAGTGTGCGTTTTTATTGACGTGAGTAGATCACCACTTAGCGTATGTTTAAGAAAATAAATCCATACATGTTTTGTAAACATTGGAATGTTGTAATTTGTGTCCAGGTTTTAGTGTCAGTGCAAAGAAAGAAAATCCGGTAATTACACAGCCCCTCACTTCTTGTTTTTGGATCTACCGTCATCAAAATACCATTAAATTCAGAATACACGTATTTACATACAAAACAAGTTTGGCTGTGAAGTTTAATAATGTTCACACATTAGAAAAATAATTCCTGTCAGAGGAGAGGTGCCTTTGTTGTAACTTATAGAAATGTGCACCCTCCACACACACACACACACGTACACAGAAACGCACAGTTCCAATGTTGTAGAAACGTGTAAAAACCTTCTTTAAAACTTCATAGTGTCTTTACACTGCGACTGACTCAGTTCAGAAGCTCAAACTGTATTCGCTTTAAATGTCCTCAGGGAATTAGCTGTCATGAGGCTGGAGCTGTGAGGAGGCAGAGTTCAGAGCTGCTGGTTTGTCATGGTGCTGAACTGTGCTGTCAATCAATGTGTTTTTCTGCACCCTGATTGGCCGGTTTGTGTACTCAACGCAGAAATCCCCGCCTCCAGAGCCGACTGCTGTACTTTTCCACTCCAAGATCCAACTCCAGCTACTCTCCCCATCCTCCCTCCTTCACTTCATCTATTCCTCACACACACACACACACTGAGGGAATGGAGGTTTGCTCCATGGTTTTCTGGTTGTGTACTGAACCACAGCTGCTGAAGTTTCTGATCAGTAAAAGTTTTGGTGGTTCAGTTCAGTTTTGTTTTCACTGTTTTCTGGAACATGATCTTTTTTTTTTTTTTTCTCCACGTTTTGCTTTGCAATTAGTTTTCTGACTATACGTCCTTCCTTTGAGGAAACTTGGAGAGACTTTACGGCACTTCTGCTGAAGTCACAGTCTCAGAACATTAGATTCTTTATGAAATCTCTTTACATAGATAACCAATTATAGAACAAATAATGATTTGCATTACTTGATTTAAATCTCAAATCATGTTTATGAGTCAGTAACTATTCCCCAGTTTAAAGCCTCAATAACTTTATACTCTGTGCGCCATCAACACATCACTTGGTGGCTTTGGATTTTAAACACTGACAATAAGCCACCACATTCCCAGCTCAGATCTTGCTCGACCTTCTTTCAGTCTGTGTCTGTCACAAAGTTTTGAATGCACCGTAAATACAGTAGAACTTGAAAAGTGCAGCATTACAGTATTTTCCTGCTTTAAAGATTGTCACTTATATGTGTCCATCTCTCAGATATCATCTGTACAAACTCTGGCTGAGCATTGTGAAGTCAGTCGGTCATGTCAGCGACGCTGAACTTGATTCGAACTCTCAGTCACAGATTTCAGCAGCTCGCTCAGCAGGCAGTTTGTGATCTTTCTAACTGTCATTCATACGGTAACTGTCTGAACTTGTTGTTGGACGGATGCCCCTTCACCAATGATCCACACCGGCGTGTTTGTGCACTCTTCTATAACCTTTGAGAGGATTCTTTGGAAATCCAAGAAAACACTTTGTCAAAGAGCTGGAACTGATTGACTTAGGTTCAAAAATAAGAAAGCGAAGAGATGATTTTATATAGTTTTATAATATGCATAATACAGTTTTTTACAAGTGTAAACACGTGCACATTTGTTTGCGTCAGCAGGTTGGCCCAGTGCCGCTGGTAAAGTCTGATCTACTTTCTGTAATCTGACAGGCCCGCCTCCTTACAGCCGTGCGTGTGTGCGTGCGTGCGTGCATGGGTCTCAGCCAGCTCACTTTCTCTTCCTGTATCTGAGTCAGCTGACCAATCAGTGGCAGCATTTCACAACACGTCCGCAGAAGCTGCTGGACGTGAGCAGCAGAAAGTAAAAACCTCCGCCACAGACAGAGTTGGAGTTGTGAAGGCTTTGACCGACAAGGCACCGAACACTTGGTGTGTGTGTGTATGCATGGGTTAACAGGATAGATTTTATCTTGTCTCAATTGAGTCAGTCAGCTGATCACACAGGTCGAAGGTCAGTCAGACCTGCTGCTAGATTGAAGTCACTTCTTATCATGGGCTGTCTCCTTCCTATCAGGGAGGCCACTGCTGCCCTCATAACAAACATTAGCAGGGAGCTGAATGCCCTGCTCAGCAAGAAGAATAAGAAGCCCATGAGTAATGAGGCAAAACCCGTTTTTCAATGGGTCAGACACAGCATAACCCCCCCCCATGCTGTAACCCCCACAACATCAGACTCCCTAGGCCAGCTTGTCCCTGACCTCCCAGATTCAGGAACATGTCCGACCCCAGGTGAGCTCCTTGGTGGACACCCTGCAAACCTGGACACACTGTTCTCTGATTTCTGAAGCACCTCTACAGGGTGTATGACGGGAAGACCTCAGAACTGAAGTTTAACATCCAGAGTTCTGACGCTAAGATAGTGACGTTCCTTCAACTGCCTGGAGGAGACTGAGCTCCCTGATGAGCTGCAGCAGCCTCCTCCTCCCCCAGTCTGATAAAACAAGTGGTGACCTGTCAGGAATCAGTTCAGTTTTGGGATTTATTCAAGTATCTCTGTTATTCTCAGTAAATGAAAAAACAAACCTCTAAACCACACAGTTAATTAGAAATAGGTTGAGTTCTTAGACAAACAATAGCACATTTATTACCATTATTACAAATCATCCCTTTGAAATATATAAGAACATCGACCACAACCAGCTCACATGAAGCAGCTGAGGCCAGCAGAGAAGACTACCTCATCTAATCTTGTAGCTTCAGCTCAGTGAACTGTTGTCTAATGCGTTACAGCAGAATACCGCTCTGACATCTCAGTGATGTGCTGTTATCTCACATTACAGCACGAGACAGCAGAGCAAGCAAATTGCAAACTGCAAACCTGCCTGGTCCTGATTCTGACCCGTTTCCATTCTGAGAGCATGACACAGATCAAACACAAAGAGGCTTACACCTCCCTGTCCATCCTGAGTGGGTGTGACCGGCCCACTCCACTTTATGTAATGTACTTCAACTGCTCTGTGGAACAATGGATCCTCCGCCCCGCTTCGATCCGTCTGGCATTTATGAGCAGACGAATATAAAGTCAATGATACAAGTGACAGGATCTAAAGGCTGCTGTTCAAACAGGAATTCATTGCAGCTGAAGAGGAAACATGTTCCTCTGGTGCAAAAGGAGACGATGAGTCACATTTTCCATTAGAAGAAATATGAGCTATTGAAGTTTATATATGTATTAAATCGATACAAACTAAAGCATTTCAGTGAGGAATATATATATATATACATACATACATATATATGACAGTAACGGGCGGTGTACTGGTCTATTTATAGGTGTTTGGGCAAACAAGAATCCAGCAGAGGTTTAATACACAGTGGAAATTCATAATCCTGCTTCTTTTGGATCCAAACACACTCAGGAAGTCAGAGCTGATGTAGGGCAGAGAAAAGTGTTGTAATATATGTTAGTTGATACAAGTTATTCATTTTATTGAAATCACAAAATTAAGTGTTAGCAAAAGTGTATAGACCAGAATAAAGAAACTTACATTTTAGAATGTGACTAAAGTACATGTAAGTACATAAAACTATTAAATAACGTACACGCTCATATAGGTTAACAACAGTAAGCAAAGAGTAAAACTATATAGAATGTTTAATTTGTCAAACCATGAATTTTTTTTATATAATGTTTCAGGTTTAGCTGTAACATAGGTTTGTTTTTTTTCCTTTGTTCCATGTTGGATCGATTCTGGTTTTGTTTTCTTCTTCTTTTGTGAATAGCCAGATCAGATGTTTTATCTTATGGCGCAATTTCAGTTCATTAGTATAAACACCAAGAGTTTAAATGGCTCTGTTCTTCTTCACTGCTCCTTTAACCTGTTATTATCATCCGTGTGACTCTGCTTCATTCTGCCTGAGCTGCTCTGATCACCAGTGACACCCCCCACCCCCCACCTCAACTCTTTTTCCAACAAAACCAATTTTAACCCTTGAACACAATCACTCACACTGTGTTACAATCACATGTTTATTGTTTGTGTTTTTCTTTTCTTTTCAGTCGTTACAGTTAAAGGCCTTTCTTTATTTCATTAATGACAGTCAGCATCAGCCAATCAAATGCTCTGTCATCCAGACAGCCCGACTCTGATTGGCCGCGCAGACTCACTCCCACCACCCAGCCCCTCTTCCTTTGTGTGCAACAACAACAACAGAAGGCAGGCAGCGCTTTACAGCACCATACACAATGTACATGAACCACAAATGACAGGTAGAAAAACCCCCACCAACAAACATCCATCCTGACAAAATCATTCCATCTGACATCAATAGTGAGTTAGAAGTT
This sequence comes from Pseudorhombus dupliciocellatus, assembly GCA_016785235.1. Classification (NCBI taxonomy): domain Eukaryota; kingdom Metazoa; phylum Chordata; class Actinopteri; order Pleuronectiformes; family Paralichthyidae; genus Pseudorhombus; species Pseudorhombus dupliciocellatus. Next base: position 350,931 of record JAFBJW010000312.1, read on the forward strand.
ATTTCTTAAACCTGAAAATAATCCAACACGAGGGCACGAGGATTCCGCTGTCTCTCAGAGCAGTTTCCCTTGTTGTTAATTAGACATCAGTGCCAAAATCTAACCCAGACGGAATAAGGCAGATAACTGACGAGACGGGAAGAGATTTACACTTGAATTCAGCACATTTTTAAAAAACTTAAAAACTCCCGCAGGAAACTGTAGGAGTGGCCTCAATCTGGCAGCAGGTCCTTCAACCCTTTAAGGCTAACTGACTTGAAAAGAGTTACTGATCTATTTCTGAGAACGTGAAGCCAAACCAACCTGACTCCGTACAGCAGAGGCTGGAGTCTTTTGCAGCGGAGGACAAAATGGCCTCCTGAGAGTTTCCCTTCAGGATGTCAGGATGTCGCAGAACTCAACAAAGTCCCTGTGCATGAAGTTCTGGCTCTGCCTCAGGTCGTCCTCTGAGGGGAAATACTGCATGCTGTCCTCCTGCAGGTGCAGATTGTCCTCCTCCTGCAGACGCAGGCTGTCTTCGTGCAGTACCAGGAACTGACCTGGCGGTGTCGTCGTCGCCGCCGCCGTCGAGCCGTGTGGGTTTGGACTGTCCAGGAGGGCTCCTCTGGCATTCTCCAGGACGCCCAGGTATGAGTCCATGTCCGTCAGCTCTGTGTCGCTGTCGGAGCTGCTGGCGCTGTCGCTCCCCACGGAGTCGGAGCGCATGTGCAGCATCTGGTACTTCTCGTGCATCAGAAACTGGTTAGTGTTCTTGGGGGCGCGCATCCCCCTCACTCTGTTCCCCTTGACGTTAACGGGCCGGAGTGACATCACCGACCTCTGGAGGTGTCGGGGATGGTGGTGATGATGATGATGTTGAGGGTGCTGGTGATTGCGCCCCCTCGACCACCCTCCCCCCCCTGTCCTCCGCCCCTGCAGGCGCCCCCTGCAGCTCTGGGACCAGCCACGCTTCCTGCGGCTGGCAGCGTCCCTCTGTGGAGCCTCCTTTGCATCGTGCTGCTGCTGCTGCTGCTGCAGGCAGCTCCTCCTGCACATCATCTCTGAGAGCATTTTCTCCTCTTTCTTGCAGTGGCCTCCCTTCCTCCCTGCTGCTCTCCTTCACATCCTCCTCCCCACACGGTGGCCCACACTTACAACAAAGACAGGCTGCTGTCTGGCTTTTCTGCCTCAGATCACAAATGACCTCCTCCTCACCCGGAGTCTACCTTTTCACTACTCTGTCACTTTTTTTCTTGACCTCTGGCTTTGGCTGGTGCATCGCCTGCTCTTCCTCCCCCTGCAACAGCAGCTTGCCTGCTGGGCTGGCTGCCTGTCACGCCCTCCTCTGCCTGCCCTGCTCTCCCTTCCTCAGCTCTCTGGGAGCGAAGGCAGCTCCTCGCAGCTCGGATGATTGAACTGGGGAGAGCCGCTGAGGGGAGCTGAGCCTCTTCTAGCTGATTAAAAGCTAATCTGTTCTCAGGTCAGCAGCTGTGGTGCACTTAGCTCTGACCAGCACTGACTGTGGCTCTGCCCCTTTCCTCAGAGCCTGTATAAAGACGTGGGAGGAACCATTCGCAGGGGTGAGCATGCAGAAGGGGGGAGGGCAGGATGTTCAGGTTCGACAACAACCTTAAAACCACTGTAATTTACGGATATGTGCGAAGAATATATTGTAAATACGGCTAACGAATATTCTATTACGAGTATTCACTGGTCAACAGGGGCCTGTGTGTGTGTTGGGGGTGTTAAAGACACAAAGCTGCTCCCTGAGGTGAGATGGTTCACTCCGCTTCAGTTTTAGCAGCTGTAATCCGATCCACAGCTGCTGCCCCCCCCTCCTCCACAACAGCCCCACTGTTCAGAAACAACCAGCAGCAACTTCACTTCAGTTATTATGATATTTACGAACACACTAAGCAGCCCATGTAAATATCAATAACATGAAAACAAACACGGAGACAAACTCTCTGCAAAGAGCGACAGACATGTCCACCATCATGGGTCTGCAGATGTCAGTGTCTGTCAGTAGCTCCAGTAGTGGGTTAGGGTTTCTTCGTTGATGCAGGATGGGTTAAAATAAATCAGATTTTTTTTTTGTGGCCCGGCCACGTCACACTTTAAGGATCGCTCGACTCTTGCGATCGTTCCACATTTTATGAACCAAAAAATGCCAATAACCGCGAGTGCATCGACAGGAAATTTGGTTCAGTGACATTCCTGTTGCCGTCAGCATACATTACTACGGTCCCGCTGAGCCCCTGGCTTGGCATGCAGCGCCATCATCAGGTCAAAACCAAACTCAAAGGTTTTATTCTTCTATGCAGCGATAACACGTTCTCAATGCGCTGAGATTCTTCTTCCCCCCTGTGGCATTAATTCATACCTGGATGAAGGAATAAAATAAGGTAAAAAAAAATACATAGATTTGTATATGAGGAACTATAAATACACACATGCGCCTATACAGTAAATAAAACACATCATACACTATACTTGGTTCATGTGCAATCCATTCACTTGCACAATATTTCAGTGTTTTAACAGTGCATTGACTATTTTTCCTCCATGTTATTGTTCTGTATTTCTTCTTCTTTACACTTAAGTATTACAGTATAATCATGGCATCCAAGACTTACAGCACTAAGGTATCCTCTTGACTGTTATTGCTGTAATAATGAAAATCCCCCTTTGTGGAACTAATAAAGGATCGTCTACTTGATTTGCTAAACACCCCACCACCACAATTCACAAAAAAATCGAATTATAAAATACAAAGAGGGCTGTGGAAAAGTACAGGGTAATGTAGATATTGATACAAAAGGATGTGAGTCTTCACAGTACTTGTATTTATCTGTTCTGTAATCAAGCTCTCTAATCATGGTGTCATGCATTCTTCTTCTTACGCTAAATTTACCCATTTATACAACCGGTTGTACAAAGAAATAGATTTTCTTGTAAATTACGACTCACTAAAAACAACTCAAATAGTCTTTATTTTATTAAAGATGGCATTGTTTCCTAGCTCCACCCCCAGAACATGACATAAATACTTTCGTCTTTCTTTATATGTCTAATTTATAAATAACTTATTCAGTATTCACCCACATTGATTCAGTCTGACTCTTTGAGTTCGCTCGCGTCTTAAAATGTTAAAAGACATGATTTTTAATAAGAAATGAAAAGGCGTTGATCGCGATTGTCCCTCTTAATAAAGTTGTGTGAAAATGTGAGTCAGCTGCTCCGTCAGCATCACAACAAACATGGCGTCAGGACGCGGCTAACCGAGGGCTAACGCTGCACATCACCCAGACCCGCTTCACCAAGAAGAGTTTCTGCGCGTTTGATTCATCGTCGGGTCCCACTCGAGACCAGGATGGAGCCCAGTCCTTTCCCGCAGGAGGTGCCGCAGAGGGGAGTGTGTGTCGTCGGCTCGGAGCTGGTGGAAAACTACACTGTAAGCCACGTCCCACTTCACGTCACTTAGCTTAGCTTGTAGCTAGCCTAGCCCTCCGGCTCTGTCGGAGTGGAAGGGATTTAATGTCAGAGACGAAAAAATACATCCACACACATTACTGAGTTACTGCATGGCAGACATGATGTCTTTTATCCTTTTTAAGAGGGGTTCTTATGAAACAGGACTGACAAGCTAACAGGTAGCAGCCGTGCTAGTGCTAACTGTGACAGGGTGTTCTCATGGTTTTCTCTCAAGTTCTCCTCAGGTCCTATTCAGGGATTCAAATTATTGTGTTTACGGTCAACATGTATGTTCTGGGTGGTTTACACATGACGACAGGTCAACGGGAGCGAGAGTCCAGAGTCCCACAGATGGAAAGACAGATAACAATAATAAGTACTCAGCAGTAAAATGAAAGTATAACTGCTACAAGCTGACACTGCAAATAATGGAAGTATTGGCATTAGTAGTATTAAGTACAAGGTGTTTGAAAGACACAAGTCATCGAAGTATAGTAAAAAAAAAAAAAAAAAAAAAAAAAAAAGCCAAATAATACACATTTAAAGGTAAATGACTGAAGCTGTGCAAAAGGTCTGATTCATCTTTCTGTGCCAGGGAAATAAAACACTGGGAAGCAATTTCTGAGAAACAGTCCATTTCAGATTCATTGTCCATCATTAACATCATGATTTAAAATGGTTAACAAAAACTTTTTATTACTATTATTGCCAATTGAGTGATCTCAGAATTCGCCAGTAGATTCAACTCGATGGGAGACTTCAAAATCAAAAATGGTCTTTAGTGTTTATTGATGTTTTGCTATTTGGTGTTTCAGGTTTATGTCATCGAGGTGATCGATGGAGAGCACAAATGGACTGTGAAGCACCGTTACAGTGACTTCCATGACCTCCACGAGAAAGTAAGAAACTTGAGCGATTTCATAGTAAGGTTCTTGACTTTTTGATGACTTTTAATATTGGTATTAAATCAGTTGTTTAATTTAGCATAAAAGTATACATTTAAAAAATGAAACGGAACAGAAAGCAACTGCTTCAGCATGTGGAGAAAACATTCATGGGATTATACTTCCCTGAAATAAGGCGTGAACAAACCAAATTAGATTTACAAAGAATAATCATTTTAATTTTCTGTAAATGTTGCTGTTTTATTGATTGCTCAAAAAATCAGACAGTTCACAATTTCCCAAAAACTACTGGCCAATGATTATTTAATTGTGATGAGATTTCATTAATCTAGACATGTGTTTCCTTCCAGCTGACAGCAGAAAAGAAGGTTGACCGACGGCTGCTTCCTCCGAAGAAGATTTTGGGAAAGAACTCAAAGAGTCTGGTGGAGCGGCGTCAGAAGGAGCTCGAGCTGTACCTGCAGACGCTGCTGCAGCAGTTCCCTCAGGCGACACCCACCTCCCTCGCCTCTTTCCTTCACTTTCACCTTTATGTGAGTACATCTGAGTTTATTATTAGTACTATTGGTATTACAACCTTGGTTCTGTGGAAACAGGAAAGGGTCTTTCTCAACTGTTGTCACATCAGCCATCTCTCTTGAAACTGTATCCTGTGAGCGTCCTGACGTTTGCTCGTAAGCAGATCTTTGTCTTTAATGACCATTCTCCAGTCAAAGCTTTGCTTTTTTGTGTAGACTGAATGTATTTCCCTTTTCATTTGTTGAAGCAACTAGAGGTTGCAAAATTTGGTCAGTATTTGATCTGATGGTAAGGTCCAGTAAAAAGTAGCTTAGTTTAATTAACCTCAGATTCTTTCACGATGGTTCTTAGTTTAGTTAGAAGTGAGACACTTATGTGGTTTCACAGAAAATATCTTTTCCATTACTCAGTAAATTACGATTGTTCTAAATTAAGATCTCTGCTCCAGATCAGGATTTGAAGTAGATCGAGGCCGTGTGATGTCAGTGAGTGTGATCATATGATGAATACACAACAAAGGAGCAGTGTTATCCAACAAGTAAACAGCCACCTTCTCATATGATGTGATATGATCAACACGTGAATATCACTTGTGGCGGTTATACTCCAAATAATCACAGAAATGTTGCAGTGTTTGCTATTCACATGCCTCAACTGTATTTAACTGTGACAAGGGTTTTGAAGGAAATCATTGAAGTGTTGTTTAATGTCTGATGTGACATTCAGGCCCCTGTTGAAGGTTGTAAATGTGGTTGTTCTAATCCTGGATGATATCATGCTATCTGCAAAAAGCTTAATTGATCCCTTGTTAATATTGATGAAGCTATCCTAGAAACATTGTGATGGAAAAACATTACCCTGAAAGGCAACATCTGCAAATACTGACCATGTCTGAGCTCTAGAGAAAAGAGGATTTAACTAAATAATTTTTTTTCTGATTAAATCAAATTTGAACAGACATTTTATCTCATTCAGGAAATCAACGGCATCACAGCAGCACTGGCTGAGGAGTTGTTCCACAAAGGTTTGTTTCCTGTGGCCCATTTTCTCTTATCTGGAATTTCCAGAACTGAAGTGAAGTTATTGATTGGTTCAGTGGTGAGACAGAGGCTCTTACTCAGAACTGTTCTCCACTGTGGCTGAGTGAGGAGATCCATTGCTCTCACAATCTTACGTACTTTGTGTGTGTGTTAAATGTATACCACTGTGCAGTTGGTAGTTGAACTTCATTAAAAATGCTGCATGTTTTCCCTAAAATCAAAAATAAGTTGAGTTTGTTGACAATTACTGTAGTGACTTCCATAGAAAAATGTAGATTATTCAGATGAACTCTTGCCCAGACAGTGAGTGCAACATGGCTGTTTGTGTATGTGTGAACCGTAGGTGAGCAGCTGCTCCAGGCTGGCGAGGTGTTTTCTCTCCATCCTCTGCAGCTTTACGCCATCACCCAGCAGCTGCGTCTGGCCAAACCAACCTGCTGTAATGGAGATGCCAAAACTGACCTGGGTCACATCCTCGACTTCACTTGCAGGCTGCGATACCTCAAGGTCGCACATCTCTTTATTTCACTCTCTTCCAAATCGCATACTCTTCTGTTTTTCTCTTCTAGGAGATAAATGTTCTCACTGGTTTTATTACTCTGTTGGTCAGATCTCTGGTACCAGTGGTCCAGTTGGAACCAGTAACATCCAGGAGAACAGTCTCCCCTTCGACCTGTCTGTTTTCAAATCATTGCTGCAGATAGAGGTAACTTGTGGCTATATAAAAAAATAAATGTTATCAACCATTAATGCTTTTTAAGTTTTGTATATAAGATGTTGTGCAGCTCACCACAACAAGTTAGAAGATGGCAGTTCAGAAATGAACTCAAACTGCCAATATGAGAAGAAAATCCTAACCTCAGTGTGTGTCTGACCTCAGATCACTCAGTGCAGCTCACAGCAGATTCAGGGTTTATCTTCGCTGAGGTCGAGCCTGGCCACCATGAGTATCCACCACTCCTCGGAAACAATGATGGTGAGGCTGAGTGTAATTACCCATGTTCTTGCAGTTTGTAGTGTGTTGTAAAACTGATGTTTAATCTTTACAATGTCCCTCCCCAGTCGATCCTGGTCCCAGAGGCGAGTGAGTTCTCACAGTGGGTGCCTGAGGGGGCGGAGTCTGGGTGTCCTGTCACTGCCGTTATCCCTGTGTGGAAAAACCTGACCACGCTGGACATGAGCCATAACAGCATCAGCACCATCGATAGCTCAGTGGTGAGCGCTCCTCCTGAGAATTTACACAGAGCTAAAACATCTGGATGTGCAATTAAAGAAACAACAGAAGAAGGTTATGCCCCGTTTATCAGTTTTTTTCTGTTTTAGAAACTGATTCGTGAGGTGGAGTTTCTGGATCTGAGTCATAACCAGCTGACCTCAGTGGAAAATCTCCAGGTGTGGGAATACTCTACATAACAATAGAAAGCCTTTTGTGTTCTTCAAAGGACAGCACTGAACTGGTTGTTTTGTGTGTGCAGCACCTGTACAACCTGGTCCACGTGGATCTGTCCTACAACAGCCTGCAGGTCCTTGAAGCTGCTCACACCCGTCTGGGCAACATAAAAACCCTGAGCCTGGCTGGAAACCAACTGGACCGGCTTACCGGCCTCATCAAGCTCTACTCTCTGGTCAACCTGGACCTCAGCCACAACCAGCTCGCCCAGGTAACCACCCCGGGGATGTCCTGACATTCCTCTAATGTGTTATTGGCATCTTTCTGCGGATTTATTATCAGAGGAACTGAAATAAAACATAGAAACAATGACTCATAGAAGTTATTTAATGTTCTGTTATTAAAAACAGTCTCTCATTGCTCTATCATAGACTGCAGAATAAAGAATACAACTCACTGAGTGAGTGATCATTGAACGTTTGCATGTTTTCAGTTGGATGAGATCAAGAAAATCGGCTCTCTGCCCTGTCTGGAGAAACTAAACCTGGCCAGTAATCCCATGTGCATCATCCCAGACTACAGAACCAAGGTCCTGGCCCAGTTTGGAGACCGAGCAGCTGAGGTACATGACCACAACCGCCACACTGTTCATGTTACTGCTGTGGAACTATTACAGAGTGTACATATGTGAGATAGTCACATATTTTCACTCTTTACTGTGACTGTTACATGTATTGCTAATATGACAGTATTCGGGATGTTGCTGCCATTGCTCACACGTGTATGAATACTAGTACATCATTTTATTTACTGGGTTATTTCTAAAACTTGTATTCATATATTTATCCCTTGACTTTGCCTCAGGTTTGTCTGGACAACAAAGTGACCACAGAGAAGGAGCTGGACACAGTTGAAGTGTTGAAAGCCATTCAGAAAGCCAAAGAAGTCAAAGACAGGATGAGCAGCAGTGACAAGAAGGTACACCCCGTCCCACTGAAGTGAATTCACTGCAGTAGCCTTAGCCAGCTGCTTGTCTCTACTCCTTCACGTTGTGCACTGCTTTGACATTTGAGCTGCACAAGTGCTTCAAATGGTTGGATTGTATTACTGTAGTTTTCAGATTGATAACCTTGAAATTTGCTGGAGTGGTTTTATGATTCTAACCTGATCACAGACCTGTGAGATAACAAAGCTATGACGAGTAGCAATTCTGACATCGTGGTATCTACTCACATCTATGAAGCTTGAAGATGGATCACATCTTATTAGAGACACAGTTCATAGAAACCACCTTACTACTAGGTTAGTGGATGGGACATCATCAAACTGAACTGTTCGTTTAGGTGTTTATTTAACCAATTTTTAAGCTGTAAATGCCTTTATTTTGAAGACTGGGTCCCTTTGTTGTTGTTGTTTTAATTCCTGAAGTTTTAAGGGGTTGTTTAGCCGCTCATGAACCTACATATTTCAAGATAACCTCATACATGTACAATTGGGGCACGTCTTTATACAGCACAGCAGACTGTTGTTCTGCTGCTGATGTAGCGCCCGGTTGCAGGTTTTAGGAGGTGATCAAGTTGATGATGTAGGTGACTGCAGCTCTCTGAAGGCTTCCTCCTCTCTGTCCTCTCGTCAGATCAGTGAGGAGACCAGGTTGTCTGCTGCTGCTGCACCTCCTCACCTCTCCTCTTCCTCCTCCTGTTCCCCCTCCTCCTCCCCTTGCTGCTCCTCTGCTGTCGCTCCTCCTGCTGTCTCCTCCTCTTCTTTCTCCACTGCCTCTTCCACCTTTTCTTGTCCGGCCCAGCAGGCTGCCTGCCCCAGCCAAGGTAATCATGTATGTATCAGGCTGTGCAGGGCTGGGGGTGGGGGTAATTATATTATAATTAACAAGATAGAAATTGAATTATTATTTATAATATTTATATGTATTTATTTAAATAATGTCTCCATCACAGTTTTTCAGTCAGGGAGATTATTTTAGAGCAGTTACGCACAGATTGAGGTGGATTTACAAACAACTGTGGGTCTTAACAAGGAAAATAATTAATCGAAGCCTGATATTCACTAACTAACCCTACTGACTACATGATTGTGATTCATTGACTTTGGCGAAAAATGTCAAAATCATTGCAAAAATAATATCCCTCAACTTTATACACATCGTCGCTGTTGTTTATCCGTTTGCGTTCCTTTTTCAGAAGTGACGTCAAGAGAAGAAGCCACAGACTCACCCAGCGTTCTCCCTCCTGTGGACACTGCACCTCCCCCTGAAAGCTTTAACACAGTCACACACATCCCATCTGCTAAACCCACCCAGATCCCTGTCATTGAGGTAAGCTGCTTTCAAACATGCACTGATCTCCAGATATTGTCCTAAAATTTAGTGGAGGGGCTTGAAAGAAAACATGACTTCGTGCTGCGTTCTTTGTGTGTGAAAGACAAACTCTGATGAAGATGTTTTCTGGACATTTTCCTTGTTTTAATGTTTGAGGACAGCTAAAAGAACACTGCACCTGTCTGATGTTTGTGTTACATGTCAACTGGCTTCAAATGCTAACTAACTTGAATGTGTTTGCCTGCAGAGACAACAACCTGCTGTCAGTCTGACTGAACACACAACCTGTAGTGCTCCGTCAAGTATTACTTCCGCTTCCACTATTACCACTGCTTCTACCACCACTGCTGCTGCAGCTACAACTAGTTCTGTCTGGTTAGTATCCTAAAACATATTCTCTCCCTGAATAGAAGCAAACAAGTAAATGCAGACACTTTTCATTAAAAGTACTTTTGGCTCTTTTGTGTGTTGAGTTTAAAAATCTAAAACCAGAGCAGATCAGGAAATATGAATGTGTCTCTGTAAAGTTTGATCAGCAAACTATTAAACAGGGAGATTCGAGATGGAGGCACTGTGTTGAACAGAAGACGCTGCTGTCCTCTGGTGGAGAACCGCATCAGGTCTTTCATCGGTATTCATGGCACAGAAAAAAAGTTAAATAAATCCATGTTTCCTTCTCTCTGTGCTCCAGCTGCCTCTGCTCCTCTTTCTCCTCCCGACCAGTTGAAATGAGTTGCGCGGCGTGCAGTGCCACCTGGTGTCCTCTACTTCCTTGTCACTTGCTCTCCCTCTCCTCCAACAAAGACTTCACTACTCCCCTCGCTCAGTGTGTCAGTGCCACACTGAAGGAGGAGAAGACGACGAAGAGAAACGATGAGGAGGAGAGGAAGGACGTGACGAGGTCTGAATGCAGTGAGGTTCAGTCCCATGAGGAGAGCACAGAGATGGGCAGTCCCAGGTAATTTGACCAGAAATGTCCTTTATTGTATTACAATTTATCAATCAATGAACACACGTCCTTAAAGAAACTAAATTACTTAACAAAAGCTGATTTGCTCCTTTTTTCACATTATTCCAGTCCAGGCTCTGGGGACGGATATTTTGAGATGGTTCTGGATGATTCTGTGGAGGAGGGCGTCTGCTCCTCCTCTACATCGCTCAGTGTTCCTCCTGTGGAGGAGCCCGGCTGCCACCCGGAGCAGCCGTGTGCTGAGGAGCAGGAGGAGATGCACATCACTAGAGTTCTGTGGTGCTACTGTCTTCAGGTAGAGGAGGGAGTGGAGCAGAGGGAGGCATGCCTGGTGCTCACAGACAAACTGCTGGGAATACTGCACCTATCAAATAGTGTCTCATGGACCAATCAGGACGCAGGTAAGGCTCAACAAGCAGAAAGAAAGAAAGATCAAATCACTTTTTCTAACAAATTCTCACAGAAAACCAGAGCTGAAAGGTTGAAAATGATTTGCACTCCTGTTCTCCTCAGATCTCGAGCAGAATCCGCCTGTGAAGGAGGGGCTGTCAAGCCTGCGGGTGGACTTCCTGCTGCCTTACTCCCAGCTCCTACTGTCCCTCACAGACGAGCTCCCTGACTGCTGCCTTGCCGTGGGGCTGCGGTCAGGTCCAACCCGCTGGTACATTTTCTCTGACACTGAGGAGCTCCGTCAGACCAGGACCGAGCTGATGGCGCTGATGCAGGTCAGAGATGAAGATTAGATCCATCTTACTGTACTGGTTATGTCCCAGTTCGCCCAGTGGGTCAATATGTATGTATTGACTTGTTTTTCCAGGCAGCAGATTCCAGCAGTGACCCCAAGCCCCCGAATACTCCTCAGCTTCTCCCCCATTCACTCATCAACTCCTGGGAGCTAGAGGAGAGTCAGGGAGCCCAGGGAGGCTACCCTGCCCACCTCCTTCCCCCCTCCTCATCCTCCACTGAGTATGCCACAGACGCGCAATCGCTCACGTTGGACATCCTTTCCCAGAGCGAAGAACCCAGCCTCCCTTCTCTCCTCTTCCTCACCCACCGACACCTCTGGGTGCTGAAGTTGGACTTCAAAGAATTGGCAGAGAGAGAAAGGAGCAACGATGACCTCCAGCCCTCCTCCTCCTGGTGCAGACTCGTCCGTGTGCCCCTCAGCTCGGTGATGCTTCACCCTAGAGCAAGAGCTCCTCAGTTGAGGGGCAGAACCAGCTTCACCTCCTGTCTCAACCCAAAGCACCACCAGAGGTACTGAGGCTGTCACTGGATGAGCGATTTATGCAATATTCTTATTTAACTGATTAAACTGAATTATTGAAAGTTATTGGATTAATTTATTTGTCCTTTTTAATTTAATTTGATGGTTTTCTTGCCCATTGTGTCTGCAGGAAGAGCCACACTGTGGAGCTGCTGCTGGGAAATCAAAGGCTGCTGCTGCTCTTCCCTCTGTCTCAGGACCGGCGCTCCTTCTTGCGGGAGCTGAGCCAGCAGAGAGCGTCTCTGGAGGGGATAAAATTGTTGGCCTTGGCCCCAGCCTGTCCACACCAAGGAGAACATACACAAGGTGGACGACAGCTGTCTGCTTATACACTCACTGAGTGCTTTAGATTGGTCTTCTCTGGTTTCTTCTCCCAGTGTTTGACGAATGCTTGTGTTTCCAGAATGTTGCAGATCAAGGGACCAGTGCTGTTGTACCAGCAGCAGAAAATCACACAACTACAGCAGGTAGAATTTCATCCAAGAGCTTGGTCTGTCTTTGCAAGCGTGACCTCATAAAATTCAAATGTATTTTAATCCTTTAACTCAAAACTCAAATAGCTGCTGCATGACTGCTTCTGTGGGGGCATTAAATGTCTGTGGAGAGATGGAAAATTAAACTGTCTCTCCTCCACCTCAGCTGGGATTCCTCTCATCTCCAGCTGGAAGAGAGCCAGCCGTCACCTCACCTCATCCCAGGTCTCTCCCCAGGACTAAAGCTTGTGGTTGGCCTCAGAGGACAGCAGCTGCTGGCCTTCTTCCACAAATATATAGCACTGGTAGGACACACACACACGCTCGAGCCTTGTTGGGTCATCTTAAATGCCCCCCAATCAATTTGTTTTCTTTCTGTTCCTTGTTTTAGTCTGAGACAGAGGAGGTGAGACAGGTCCTGTGGCTGTCTGTGGTTCTCTACAAGTCTCCAGAGGCTGAGCTCACTTGCTGTCTGCTGCTCTCCAATGACACAATCTACTTCCTGTTGGAAGACTCCGCCTCCACCCTCGGCAACCACTCAGGTAGGATGAACAGAGTCTGAACATGAAATGACTTTGTATGCAAAAAAAAAAAAAAAACAAGTGTTGGAAACAAACTGTTTCTTGAGACAACATTAACACATCAGAAAGATTTTAGGTTTGTTTCCTGGTGTGTGGTGATTTTTAAAGCCTCAGAGAGTAAACTTTTAGTTGCGTTGAATATATATATTTGTCTTTTTATCTGTCTTTGTCAGTGTTGGAGATAACGGACTCTGGGGATTCAGACGTGTGTCTGTGTTGCTGTCTGTCCATCAGACTGTCTGAGTTGCTGTCTGTCAACGTGGGACTATTTGACCAGTACTTCAGAGTTGTAGGTCAGTCGATTCTCTCTCTCTCTCTCTCTCTCTCACATAGTGAAGTGTTGTTAGACAATGCAGACAGTACTGATTCACACTCTTGTCTTTCTTGTAGGTCGTTCAGCTGACCACATCGTGTGCTGTCTCAGCCGGGACAGTTATGGAACCGGGGTCTTTCTCCAGGAGCTCATGTCAGCTCTCAGTCTGCAGCAGCAGCTTCCTCCTCCAGAGCCATCAGATCAGGACTTCTACTCCCAGTTCACCAACACCAATACAGGTAGTAGTATTTTGAAGAAGAATAGGGGAAGAGGAAGCCTTAATTGTGCTTATCTAAATCTGAGTTTAAGAGATTCATGTCACTCAGCAGAGAACATCTGCCTCCCCCTGCAGGTAAGATGCAGAACTACGAGCTGGTTCACAGCAGCCGGGTGAAGTTTGTTTACCCCAGTGAGGAGGAGATGGGAGACCTGACGTTCATTGTGGCAGAGAGGAAGACTCTGGCTAGTGCAGCGCCTTCATCGTCACGCTCGTTTAACGTCCTGCTCTATCTACTGGTCTTCCAGGTATGACCTTTGCTGGTCTGTTCACTGATTATTCCAACTGCCCCCAAGTGGTAAAAAAAGGTTATTGTCTTACAGACTTAACATTGAATATCTTCGACTAACATGTAAACATTTTCTTATTCTCACTCTGTTGTTTTTTTTCTGCAGGTCCAGATCCCCAACACTCTTCCCAGCCAGGGCTCCACCCTTTCAGGGGCCTCTACCGTCTCAGCCTCAGCCCTGTCTCCTGTTCTCCAGCCCAGGACCCTGATCCTGACCAGCACCGATGTGTTCCTGCTGGACGAGGACTACATCAGCTACCCTCTGCCTGACTTTGCAAAAGAACCTCCCTCTAGGTAAGCACATGTGAAGCCTTGCTGCCTCCCCAGTATAATCACATTTAAAAATTTGTATACAACTAAAGCTGCATTCAGACAAGCGCTGGACTCTGAGAGTCTGTGGTGACGGGGTGATGTAAACATGATCACATGATCTCTGCAAGAATCACTTCCTGTCTTTGTCTGCTGCACCCGACTGCTCCACGTCTCGCCTGAATAATGTAGAGCCTTTGATTCCGTTGTGAACGCATCCTGCTGTGTTGTGCATGCGTTAACGAAACAAACTCTGGAGAAACTCCCTGGCCAATTCTTGTGATGAAAACAGCTTGAGCGAGTGAAGAGCAGAACTGGTTCCAGCCTCACATCAAACACACGCACAAGGAAAAATCAATTAAACATAGAAGCGTCTTCTGGAATAAAAACAGAAAAACTTGGTTCCCTTGTGTGTGTGCTCGTCTGCAGGAAAAGCGGAAGAAGAGTAGACACTGACTGGCAGCAGAGAGTGTGATGTGTAGACAGTTCAGTCAGGGACTTCAGGCCCTCAGGAAAAACAACTGTCGAGATCAATATTCACTGTGAACACAGCAGTGCAGAGTTGAATCAGTCACTGGGAGGAGGAACTACATACTGGCAGGGAGAGACAAATATTAATCACAGTATCCTTATTATTGAGCAGCTACTTAGGGCAGTTAGGGACAAATCTTCAATTCAATTCAATTCAATTTTATTTATTTATATAGCGCCAAATCATAACAGACGTTATCTCAAGGCACTTTACAAAGTCTTGGTTGAAAACTTAACATGCACAGTCGACGTACTAACAACTTTCAGGGTTATTTTGCCCACTCCTCTTACTTAATTGTTAAAAATATCAGATTGAATTATCCCGCTACAGGTTTTTTTCATTTGAGTAGATTATAGATTTTTATTTTTTTTTTAAATAAGATAGATGTTGGATTGAAACTGTTTACTTTCATTGACAGAAATGCAACCAGTGTAGTCTCTGTGTTGTGTTTGAAGTCCAGCTTGTGTTGAGGGACGCCGCTAAGCTGCTTTCACAACCATCTTTATTATTCTGACGGAGACAAAAAATAAAAAATCAGTATCCCCTCCTGGACATCACTGAGCCCCTATCAAAATACACATACAACATAAATATATTGAATTTGCATTTCACTGTATTTAAAATGCTTATGAGCAAAGGGGCAACAGAAATGTACCAACCTCTCCCACAAAGTTCAAAGTCCATAGAAAGAGGGAGAGATTAGGCATGGCTGTTCTTTTTATATATATTAAAAAAAAAACTCCCCCTCCCCAGGGGCAACGCAAGGGGCGCACACACCCACCAATACAAAGTTTCCACACAAGGGGAATCAACCAATAACCGTCAGGCAGAACAAATAACTATAACAATAACTAGATAACTAATAATTTTTTTTTGTGTAAATATACTAAAAACTACATAACCCCTGTTACAGTAATACCTATCATATCATCCTCCTCCTCATCATCATCATCATCTTCATCAGGGACCGGTATCAGCTGCGCGAGGCTCGAAGAATTCGGGACCTGGACCGCGTCCTGCTGGGCTACCAGACATACCCTCAGGCTCTGACCCTGGTGTTCGATGATCTGCCCGGTCCTGACTTGCTCTGCCACCTCACCATGGACCATTTTGCAGCCGGTGGGGAAGACGCCCTGCCCAGAGGTTGCGGAGCCGGCGGAGGTGCCGAGGGTGAGGTCCAGTGGTGTGTCTTCGTTCCGGGAGCCGACAGCAGAGAGAGGCTGATCTCGTTGCTTGCTCGTCAGTGGGAGGCACTGTGCAGCCGGGAACTTCCTGTGGAGCTAACCGGCTGATCAGTAGACAGGGAACAGGCGGGTGATTGTTCAACATCACCAAGTCGTCATGTGACGGGCCTTATCAACGCTTGGGCTCGGTCTCATCATGTCCGAAGGTGAAGTCCTGATTGGTCCCAGTGGAAGTAGGAGTCTGCATCGAGGGGCTGAGACGCCATGAATCAGTCAAAAGAAGAAAACAAAGGCCAGATCCAACTTAAAGAAAGGATGAGGCTTATCTAATGTGAACACTGAGCTCACCAAATACCACTTTACATTGAAAAGTTAAGCCATGTTTGTGTTTACTGAAGTCCGCACTTCATACCTCAGTAAGTCAGAGTATATGCTTTAAACGGGAACGTTTACACTCGAAGGTGAGACTCAGTATCACCAGTGCGCGTTTTCAGATCTTCTCCCTGAAGTCATGCGTCCTGTTGCACGTGAACACTCGGACTGTCACTCACAGAACTGGGTGTGATATTGGATTTGTGGAAACTTGAGGTTGTCTCGCACTGCCACTACAGGAGGAGAGGGGGGACCGGTGATCTCACAAGCAGCTGGTATAACAGGAGCTTCCAGCACAACCTCACTCACCTTGTGGGTGTGTCACGGAGCAGAGTTAATTCTACATGGGGGGACCTGACAGGCAGATGGGTGTTGCACAGAAGGGGGAGCTGCAGAGAGTCCACAGGAGTCATATTTAATTCTTCTTAAAGGTGCAGTCATTTTTTGTAAATCCTCTTGTTCTAAGTCTTCGAAGAGTCGGGTGGTCAATTAACAGTGTTAAAATAACTTTGCCAAGTCCAAAGCTTTTTGATTTATTTGTTATCTGTTTATGATGATCTTAAAACCAAAAAAGCCCTTTTGTATGTTTCAATTTTTTCATTTGTTCAGTCTAGAAGAAGCAAGAGGATTTCCAGAAATGTTGGACTGGTATTTTACGTAACACACACACACACACATGCTCTGCTCAAGCTGCTCTGCACAATCTGCTTTCTGAACATTTTATTTCTTGCACATGAGAATTGAAGCAGTATTATTAACTGTATATTGACGTATTAACTGTATTTTTTATTATTATTATTATTATATGAATATCATTAATTCTTTAGGAGATTTTGTACCAAGAAGTCCTGATATTTCCAACATGAAGTGTCTGAAATTGAATATTGTCATCACTTATTATTTTGTGTTTTGTTTTTGTTTTTCTGTGTGTCTTGTTTTCGTTTTTCTTACTGTTGACAAATGGGAACCTGACCTCTGTTGGACCTCCCCATTCTTCATTACTGTTTATTACATGTCGTTGTCTTGTTAAAGGGGAATGCCACTGAATTAAAGTGAAGCTGAAAACTATTTTGTTTCTTTATATATATATATATATATATATAATGTAATAATGTTTTCTAGTAAGACATTACAGTAATAATAGTTTGTTACATTCACCTGCTGTTAGTGTAAGTGTGCCCCCCTTAAATTCAACCAAGCTCCAGAACAAATTGTCCCCTTTATATACCTGATACCATTTTTCATCCTGATCCATGAAATCTTGAAAATTATTTGTATCCCTCCAGTTCTCAATGAATTTGAAAATTGTGAAATGAAAGGATTCAGAATTTGTCCACCAAACTGAATGAGGGCTTTCAAGCAGTTTGTTTGTGATATTAACTTACAACCTATTGTTTCCTTTGTATTCCTCTGAAAAGTCCTCAGAAATGTTGCATTAATCACAGTGAACATTTAGCCCATGTCCTGTCGTATAGCTCAGGGTGGTATGTTGGGTTTCAGTGTCTGTCGATGTGACTTCTCTCCATGACCTCAGTGTTATTTTAACTCCCGGTGCCAACCCTGCTGGGAATCTGTTTTTCATGGTGCACAACAAAAAAAAACTTTGACCAAGGTTCTCGTCAGCAGTTCGCTCCCGCCGCTCAGTGAGGTTTTGATGACTCAGCGGTTCAGAAGCACGAAACGCGCTGCCACCTTTCAACTGGTTCAACTTCCTCTTTTTCCTGTCTGTCGGAGCTTCTCTTCATAAAGTTTGACTAATTTCCTTTCTAGGGACACTTTAACAGGCCGAGGGCAGAGATACTGTACAAGGAAATGTCTGATCAGCAAAACGGCTATGGTCGACTGACCAATGAAAGAATTCCAGCCGCATCTTTCAAATGGAAAAAAAAAGACATCATCACATTTTAAAGCTTATCACATGGAAATGATCTAAACAGGATTTCTGTTCAGAACAAAGTGACACTGTCAAGATGACATGACAATGCATTTTCTGAAAAGTTGAAACTATAAGAGAAGCAAAAACTACTGCAGATAAATTGTTTTGGCCATGAGCATCAAATTTATCAAACATCTTTTCCTATTTTAATATTCAAGTGCATTTTAGAAAGTTCTGAACACTTTCTTTACAATGAGATCTTATGTGCGTTTTTTTAAACTTAGGTGGTATGATACATTTAGCTTTGTTGAAAATGATTTGCTAATATTTCTGGTTTATGGTTCAGTCGAGTTACCTTGGTTAAGCAAAGTTAATGCACACATTTAAACTAAATACTCAGGTAAGTCAAATAAATTCAGTGAGCACCGTTTAGTGGCAACATGTAGCTTAGCTGTTTCAGATTAGCTAACAATTCAGGCTACGCTATAAGTCTTTGCTACAGGTGAGCTAATGGTTCTGTTTTGCCACAAATCTTTAATTTGGGTTATTTATTAGTTTGGTTTTAGCTGCTAAACATTTGTTAAGTGCTAAAGAACGTGTTTGTAATGTGTCAGATAGTTCAGGTAGCATAGCATTAGCCCATGTTGGTCAGTAGTTAGCAGCATATCTGTGACGCCTGCCTGGCTTCAGGTTTGCTGAAAGTTCAGTTCTACATGATTGTGTTTGACAGTAATGTATAGGTGAGATTAACGACGGCTTGGTTCAGGATAGAGTTCAGGTTGGCCTGATAAACACAGGTATGCTCCTACTGATGAAGACCTTGGATTTTCATCTTCTGCGCAAACCTGACTGATGGAGTTCAGGGTAAGTCTTCAGCTCCTTGCACACGGAGGAGTAGCTCATCAAATCCAATATACAGTAAGTAAAGCACCTGCCACATCTACCAGATTATAGTTGTTCTTTAAGACCAGCTGCCCCACACTTTCTGTGCACGGCCCTCTTGAGGTGGTGGGGTTATTCTTACCAACCGAATCCCACGGGCACCAGGGGACACAGATGTGACGCTGATAGTAAATCCTTCCTCACTTCCTCTCCAGGTTTTTCTGCTGATTGGGGGCATGAGCTGAGGCTGAGCCGCTCATCCACGACCTCTGCCTTGGATCCCTCTCTCTCTCTCTTCATTCCTTTACTCATGTTTTTCTTACCGTGTGTGTGTGTGTTCATTAGTTTTGTGTAAACCATAGGGAGCACTTGACCCCTGCATTATTTACCAAGACAAAAACAACTTTTTGATTCCTGCAGGATGAATGGCATTGCCAGCTTTATTTATTGGAGAGCCAGTGAGCAAGGCAGTAAATCTCTGCGGTGGTTTACGGACAGCCTCGGAACACCAGCCTGTTTCCTGTCATTGTTCTGACTGGTTGCAGTTTGACCTTTCCACCCCCACCCCACCACCCCCCGGTGAGGATCACCTCGATCGCTCTGTCATCTGTTTTGTCCAAATCAAACTAAGATCAAACAGGAAAGAAACACAGCTTTTACATTTGTCCTTGTTTCAGTCTGAGAAACAAATGAGGAGTTGAGTCAGCTGACGAGGAAATCCGCCCAAATCACACCGCCCCACTGGGACGAGCGGGAGAGATTTCCGCTCCATACTTCCTGTCAGGAAGAGAGAGGATTTCTCACAATCTCGCGCTCCCTCGTCTCAGATAGAGCACACAGTCTAAGAGCAAACACTATGAAATCTATTCTTACAACTTAAATCTACCTGTTGTGGCCATTCTCAAGAAACAATTAACGACTCTTCTCACTCTGCATTTATCTCCACTCACACGGTTGTTTACAGAAGCTTCTGGTTTGCTCGACAAAAACAAGAGAGACACATTCAGGGAGAGATCTCATGTCCTCAGATGGTCTCCTGTTAGAATAGATCAAGAAACACCAGCAGGGCAATAGCAAATCCAAAGCTTTGTGTTAAATCTACAGCTGAAACTATTAGTCAATACAAAACCAACCTAGAACAAATGATGGACTGGTTAATTGGGATAAAATATGATAATCAGATTAAATAATTCACTCTCTTAACAGTTTTAAAGTGATTCAAACTAAACAGTTGACACTGTTCATGACAAACTTCTCATGAATGACATTGTTAAAATACATTTTATTCCAGGACAGTTGCAGTGGGTCATATTAGTACACGTGCAACTAATAAACTCAATCTCTGATACATTTCTTTACTTTCACTGCCCCAGTACTGCTGCTGCGACTGCTGGTACATTCTGTGTCGTTACTCAAACTGTTATTACCAGTGCTGCTGCTGTTACTATGAGGGGAGTAGTAGGAGGAGATGACCTCTGATGGGAGGTTCCAGGAGGTGCCAGTTTCTGTTGGGTTTTTTCTTTTTTTCTTCTTCTTTTTTCCCTAGACTGGAGGAAAAGACGCCAGCAGCCGCTCCAGCCTGTGGTCGCTCACGTCGTCTCACAGGACGCTGATCTGAGAGTTAGGTTGTGTGCTGTTCGTTTGTTAGTTCCCAGATGACAGGGGTTGCTGCCTGTGGGCTGTGAGCAGAGCTGATGATCCCAACGCTTGGGTGCCTGGATCCACCCTGTACCTTCTTATTTTTTTCATATTTTCAACAAACAACAGGTTGTTTTCAGTTTTCTAACACACGCTCCTCCTGCTCCTCTATTTTTTTTTTAATAGGTGTGTTATTCCTGCACAGATTGTTATCGGTGTGTTTTTTCCTGAAGCACGTACAGCAGGTTGCACCTTAGGAGAGATTCCATCTGCTGTGAAACATATTCGACTTTTTCTACTCATTCTTTTTTGGATTGGTGGATTGGTGGATTCATTTTTCTCCCCTGGATGTGACACATCAGAGCCATGCTGCTGCTGCTGCTGCTTCTCGTCTGCCTGCAGACCTCAGAGCAACAACAGGTAACACACTTCACAGCCCGTCGGCCTGAGACACTGTGACACCTGCTTCTTCCATTTAGATTCCTTTCATCTGATAAATGCTGTCACACAGCAGATTGTTTTCCCTTATAGAGGATTTGTGTTTGTTTGTAAAGAATCATTAATCACTCACTGGATGAATGAAAAGATTTGGGTCATTCGAACTCTCCTTAACTTTTGCACTTAGCGAATATTTAAGGGGTGAACATCTTTTACCTTTCACAAGTGCATCAATATCAGGCGTCACACCCTGAGTGGTAGCCAATTTCAGGATGTTATTCAGGTGCTTGTGTGTGAGCCTTGAGCGCTGCTTTGTTTTATTGATGCTCATTACAGAGAAAACTTGCTCACAAAGATATGTGGTTCCAAACATGCACAACACTTTTGCAGCAAGTTGGGATAACGTGGCAAGAGATACTGATAAAATGTGTCCAAGCCAGCTGTGGCAAATTTGCCCTTCAAATCTGAGTCACACTGCAAGTCTATTATTTCATTTTTTATGCTTTGCAAAATCATCTCGCGGGCCGGATTAAATCCGTTCACGGGCCTGATCCGGCCCCGGGCCGTATGTTTGACACCCCTGATTTAAGGGGTGAAGTTGACAAAAGCCTGAACCCTTAACAGAGCACTCCAGAAATTTTAAGAGTCTACATTTTTCAGATTACAGCCTCTGAGGTTGCAGTTAAGCAAAATAGGGTCTTAAATTAAATGTTAATGTTAGTAAACAAACACTCCCTCACTGTTACAATGCAGTATATCTTTGAATGTTAACATTCCAAACACGTGGCTATTTTCTAATTTATCGACAAACCAAATGTTTGACCCTGTGAGACCCAGGGGTCTCTGGAGGAAGTGGGGATTAAACCACTGTCATAGAAATGTGGCTCTGCAGATATTTAGTCACAAACCAAAGTCATGGATGAATTGAAAATTTTCTGCCCAGCAGTGGTGCTTGGTAAACCATCAGAGGGTCATTAGAAATATCGCTGTGCATCCTCAGGAGAACAGGAATGAGTGTAGCTAGTGGTCCATCATTGCTACATTCACTGGGATGAATGAAAATCTCTGCTCATGGTTCAAGAGGTAAAGACAGCAGCCATTGTGCTTCAAACATCATAAGGGGAAAGAGCTAGTGGTCCTTCTGTACATATATTCATGGTTCCCAGAGGATGGAGCTATAATGACTTTGGTCAATCCCTGACTTTACCTCTAGCACCACTGTAGATTTGACTTTGGATGAAGTTCTATCCTTTGTGTCCTCCTCAGAATGAATTTTGATGATCTTCTAACTTCTCCTCTGTCCAGCTGTTCATTTGTCCAACACTTTGGTTTATTCTTTTTAACTTTTGAACTTTCTGTTTATGCTGAAACTCCAGATGTGTCACTTAAACTATATGTATCGCTTGTTTTTAAGCAACTGAGCTGGGTTTTGAAAAATATTCAGTGATTAAATAAGACAAGCTACATTACTCAGGTATTCTACTGATACAGGTTGTAAGTACTGTCGGTATGTTCTCTCAGACTCCTCCTCCTGGTATGTGTGACGTGTCACAGAGGCTGGAAAGGTACACCTCATGCACCTCCTGTGCTGCCGCCACCACGTCCAACTGCCCGCGCAGCTTCAGCAGCATGGGCACCACAAACTGCAGGTACAGACTGGACGATTTACTTAACAGCTGTCCTCATGGGTTCAGTGTTTGTGAATTAGTGGCATCTAGTGGTCAAGTTGCATATTGCAACCACTGAATAACTCCCTCCAACTCGCCCTCTTCTTCCAGCTGCTTGGTGTCAAGTGCTGATTGTTTTACTCTTTATCTTCCTACATTAGAAACTGTGTGATTGTGGTAGTTGTGAAGCAGCTTGTTGACCTCATGTTGGCGCTGTGCTGTAGTTACGTGGTGCAGATCGGCGGCAGCGACGTGGAGCTGGATGGATGTCAGCATATCTGTGTGAAGAGGTTCATGCAGCCGCAGTGCTGCCCACAGCACTGGGGAGTTATGTGTCTCGGTAAGATACACACATGCACACACACACAGACACACACACACACACACACACACACACACAGATGGAGATATCAATGTCTATCTCTCTGTCTTTGTGCAGAGTGTCCCAGCTGGTCGGGGAAGACCTGCAACTTCCATGGAACCTGCATGGATGGAGAGCTGGGTAACGGGACCTGCGTCTGTGATGTCAGTATCTGTCTGAATTCGTCGGACACCATGTTCTTAACTAAATACTGATGATTTATCCCCAGTTGTCAGTTGACTTCACTGACGTAACATGTGGGTTGTTTCAGCCAACCTCAACCTTTATGCTTTTGTACTGGGCAGTCATTCTAGTTTCTGTTTGAGAATGGAGGGGAAGAAAGTCTTTTTAATAACTTGTTGATTTTGTAGTGATTTCAAAAATAAAAAACTTTGTCTTCAGGACGGCTTCTCAGGCTTCGCCTGTCAGGAATGTAAGAATCCAAACGCCTTTGGAGAAAAGTGTGATAAAGGTAAAGTGTGTCTTACCTCCTCAACTCTGAGTTCACGCGAGTGATTCAGTCAAAGTGGAGACATTTGATTGTTGTGTTGCGAAGCTTGAAAAGCTCCTCCCAGCTGTTTGATTAACTCACTGTCTGTGGCTGTATCCGTGCAGAGTGTGATTGTGTGCACGGACTGTGCCGTAAAGGTCCCGAGGGTGACGGACAGTGTTTGTGTCAGCCGCCGTACACTGGGAAGCGATGTGACCAAGGTAAGACAAATTCGATTGCTCTGATTATGATTCAAGTTGTTTCTTTTGTGATGAGGAAAAGTTAAATACTCAAAATGGGTGAAAAATGTTGCCTACATTTATATCAAACTAATAAATAACCTATAATTTCCACAATAATCATGTAAGAATGTAGAATTAGCAAAACAATGTATTGCCTTACATTATTAATTCATCATCCTCACTGAAAATAAATTGAGAGAGAATAGAATAGAATGCTTTTATTGTCATCATACACAATGTCCAAT
Organism: Pseudorhombus dupliciocellatus; assembly: GCA_016785235.1. Lineage (NCBI taxonomy): Eukaryota > Metazoa > Chordata > Actinopteri > Pleuronectiformes > Paralichthyidae > Pseudorhombus > Pseudorhombus dupliciocellatus. The sequence continues at coordinate 374,979 of JAFBJW010000312.1, forward strand.
GAAATACAAGACAATTCTGGTGGTGTTAAAATAAAATACAATAAATATGGAGACAAGTGTCTAAGGTTCACACTAATAATTAGCGACTACTGGATGAACTAACTGCATTTCAGCAGCTTCGCTGTCGGAGACATGTCTTCGGCTTCTCAGAGACATACTGTATAGAATGAATAGCATTGCTCCATGTGTTTGTATGATATTCAGCTGCTGCTGTTGTGTTTGTGTTGTGGACAGTGACTTCCAGGTGCAGCAGCTGCAACCCCTACTCTTACTGTGCAGGAGAGGGAGACACCGCCGGCTGTGAATGTTTGCCTGGATACAGGAAGATGCCACAGGGCAAATGCTCAAGTAAACAAGCTGTGACACAATCATCTCGAACCTCTCTTTTTTATTTCAACTTTAGAGTAAAGAGTTAGACTGTACAGATATAACGCTAAGCTTTTGATTGATTCAGGTCCGGTATGTAAAGTGTGCCGATTCAGTAAAATAATCTTTCTTCTCCTGTTCAGCTATTTGTTCAGCCAGGGACTGTGACATCAACGCCGCATGCTCCTCACAGGGGCCAAAGGTCACCTGCGTCTGTAAGCCTGACTACCAGGGTGACGGCAAGATCTGTATACCCAGAAACCCTTGCTTAGAGAATAATGGAGGGTGTCCCACCAACTCTACTGTGTGCATCTTCCAAGGGCCTAACAAGGTGAGGACTTACCAACACAATCACCTCAGGAGGCGATGGAAGGATTTGGTGTGGATCCAGGAACGTTATATGATGTTCTTTAACACTTTGTTTGTGTGTGTTTGTGTCTCAGTCCAGCTGTGTGTGCATGGCTGGCATGTCCCCTGTAGGTGGCAGTCCCGAGTTTGGCTGTAAGCTGGTTTCTGCCTGTTTGGCCGACACGTGTGACCCCACAGCTGTCTGTCAGACTGAGCTGGACGGACATCCCCGGTCAGAGTCCCACACACACACACTTCTCATGTCTTTTATTCCCCTCAACCAGAACCCACTGTCTCTGACTGTTCAGATACAGAAGAAGAACCAGATCTGCAGCTGATGTCAGACTCTGCTTGTCTCTGTCTTTTTAGCTCTTTATTAACTTAGTATGAACAAAGTTTGCATTGTAGTGTGATTACTCAGCCTGTCACCTTTCCTTCCTCAGGTGTGTGTGTGAGGTCGGTCAGATCGGTGATGGTCGGCGTTGCTACGGTAACCTGATGGAGCGGCTCATTGAGCTCGGCAGGAGCGGACACCAGAGAGAGAATCTGACCGAGGCCGTCGCCCTGTTCGGTAAAAATAACCGGAACTACTTATCCAATAAATATCCCATAATTCACTGAAGCAAATGCCTGGGATGAGTCTGGTGTTGTACTATAACATAACTTCACTGGTCCAGTTTAATTTGATGCAGTTCTCCTCTGGGTTTTTAATATTTACTAAGATTTGCTGTGAATTTTAAACTGAGAATCCAGTAATTGTGGGTTGTTGTTGGTTCGTTGGTGTTCTGTCTTTGCTGTGACCTTTGGTGACCTTTGGTGCTTGTGTCTGTGTGTGTTCCAGAGAAAGGATGTTTCCTGCTGCTGAGTCACAGGGGTCCGTTCACAGCTTTCATCCCTCTCATGAAAACACCTCTGACTGTAGGTTTATGATGTTCCACCTCATAAATTAATAATAATTCAAACCAACTAAAATGATGAAGAAGCTATCTTACATTTCTCTTCCTTCACTGTGCATTTGTGATGAGACAGAAAGTTCAGATTGGCTCCAGAGCTCTGGTCTATAACACATGAAATGATCAATAAATAAATCTCAGATTGCCATTCTAATGATTTATTCTTTGCTGCCAGAACATTGATGAAGAGATGGTGTGTAAAAACCACCTGATCATAGGCCAGCACCTCTACAAGGATCTGGAGGGACGAGACTTGAACATGTATGGAGGAACCAAGTTCAGGAGCAAAGACAACAAGGTAAAAACAAGCTACACAAATGAATGAAATGAAATGAAATGAAAATTCTCTTGACTACGTTTTCTTAATCTCACAATTAAAATAATACAAAGAAAAATCTGAGAAATAAATGCCCAAATTTGCTTTCTGTGAAACAAAATGCTTTGTGCTTTTCATCTCATCAGTTTAGATATTCACATTTTCACCACAGCATAACACAAAACAAGTATTATTTGTGCCCTTCTCCCTGGGCTATTTCCCATTCACTGATTCTCTACCTGTTTGTAATCATTTTATCAAAAAACACAACACCACCCCCCTTAGTGTCAGAAGAAACAGAAACCCTGTCGACATGCGCCTGTACAGTTCTTCTCTCTTAAAATGAGGCCTGTTGCCAATATTCAGCAGTGGTATTACCCATGATCCTCTGCTTCGGAGGAGCCAGTGGAGCTGTAACAAATCAACCAAATTCTCTTTAGAAATGTTCATATTTTTAAAGGTTCCTGCTGAATATTGACAATAAGCTGGTTTGTAATAACACATTTTTTAACTGATCTACATTTCACTCTTTGACTGGTTGATTTTGTCAGTTTAAGCTCTGATTTGAATCAGTCCCTCACTTTTCACATGAGATTGATCCACTCAGAGTTACAGAGAACAACAACTGGACGAGATTCCTAACTTCTGAATATGTATGTATATTTGTAATATTCATTTAAATCCAGTAAGATTATAATATAAAAGATATTTTGGAATATTTTCTCAGTAGATCTTGTTATATTTCCTATCTCTGTCGTCACAATCTCTAACTGGGCTGTTTCACGGTCACACAGACCTCAACTGGTAAAATCTTCAGTGCAAGGCGACCCTCTGTGTAAATGTATGGGAACAGGGTGTCAGTCCAAGCATTTTTGAATGTGTGTATGTGAGCGTTAGAGTCAAGGTCATGGAATGATAGCTTTCCTTGGTCGAAGTCCAGATGAACTCTGATCTTCTGGAGCTTCTTCTTCAGAGGCAGATCCTGCTCTGAGCCCAGTGTTGAGAATGCCGTCAGCTTCCTGTTGGAGAACATAATCCTCCACAGTCCAGCCTGCAGGCTCTCTTTCAGCTGCACGTGCTCTCCCAGCACGCCAAGCTCCCAGTCCTGGTTGTTTCCAACATCAACGTCCCAAATTTTAGCCCCTGAGTTAAATCCTTGACTGGCGAGAATGGAGCAGGAGAATTTGGTCCTCTCCTGGTTTTTTGGAAGCTGATGACGCTCTCCAGATTTCACGCTGGTCAGATCGTCAGACACAACAAGCTCGGGGTCGGCTGTGTTCGGATCCAGAAGGACGGGAGTGTAGGAGACCATCTCCTTCATCTTGCTCCAGATGTTGAAGGTCAGGTTGCCCAGGTGTTTGACCACGTCGATCAGAGCTCCCGGGGGCAGCTGTGGGTCGTCCTGCAGGGGCTGCTGCTGGACTCTTTCCATTGTGGCCTTGTAGCCTTGCAGGAACGAGGCGTCCTCAGCTCTCAGATCCTCCTCTGTGACTTTCACCGTGCGACAGAGAACTGCTATGTCCCTGGTCAGAGTCTCAATCTTCTCCTCCATCCTCTGATGCTTCTGCTTCTCCTCCTCCCTCAGAGCACCGACCCTGGCCTCCTCTTCCTCTCTGAGAAACTGGTGAAGCTTCTCAAACTGCTCCTTCATCTGCCTCTCAGTGGTTCGGGCCTGGTCGTGAATGTGCTGAGCTGTTTGCTCCCAGTTTCCGTTCACTTCCTCTAGCTGCTTCAGCTTCTCCTTCAGAGGCCTCAGGGTGTTCTGCAGCTCCTGTCTGTGATCCTGTGCGGCCTCATCAATGGGTCTGAATGTGTGGCCGATGTGTTTCTTTGAGTCTCTGCAGATGAGACACACAGCCTCCAAATGGTCCAGACAGAAGAGTCTGAGCTTCTCAGCGTGCAGACTGCAGAGAACCTCTGACTTTGCCAAATCTCTGCGATTTTGCTCCTTTGAGAACGCCTCACACAGGTTCTTCAGCGCCAAGTTACGAGGTGGATCTCTATTGGACGATCTTCTCTTACAGCACGGACACGAAAGCGTCTGTTTCCCCCTCCACCATGTCTGCAGACAGGTTTTACAGAAGCTGTGGCTGCATGACACCACAACAGGGTCCTGGTAGATATCATGGCAGATGGGACAGTAGAAATCCTCGTCTGATCTGGAAGACATTTTGTCTCTGAGTAGAACGGAAAGCCCTGTGAACAGAGGCGTGTCAGCCGAGAGAGATTTACTTTCACTTTGAGTCGTGGCTCCGTTGGCAGCGTGTTGAAGGTATTCCAGTGTGTCCAGTGTGTGCAGTGCGTCCTGCAGCAGCTGTCCTCTCTGTGGCTGTTTTTGTGTAGAGCTTTGTTATCTGTGTATTTCTCTGTGCTGTGGGTGTGTGGTGTGTGCCTCCTCAGGAAGACGGAATAAAAAGTTTGCTTCCTGTTTGTCTGAATTGAGTTTGGTGGGCGGAGCTTTGTTTGGGCATGTCTTCAGACTCCTGGTGTTTATCACTGAATGTCTCTCTGTGGCGTTGTTCTTGTAGAGGTTCATCCTGATGGAAAACCCCAGCAGACTATACACTGTCCTCCAGGAAGACCTGCCAGCAGCCAATGGGATCATCCACATCATTGACCGGCCAATCACAAACGTTTCACCTTACAGTGAACGTGACGAACAGGTGAGTCGAAGAGTCTTTTCACCACATATGGAAAGCTAAAACTTATAAAGTTGATAAACTTATAAACTTGAAGTCTTTCTTCTTTTCCTTTTTTCCAGTTTGCTGATAAGACAATCGGAGAGATTCTGACTAAGGATCCAAAATTTAACCGCTTCCTGTCTCTGGTTGATGTGAGTGTTTTGTTCTGGCGTAATCATCATATGTCAGACAATTGTTTTTTATTACAACATGAGAAGAAATCAAACTTTATTGGTCAAAAGAAGATTCCAGTATTTCTGTTTAGTACCTCTTCTTCTCCGTCACGTTCAGAAGAGAGGGAAAGACAAAAGGATTAAAAATTAAATTCACTCTGATGTAAAATGCTCAAGGTACCAAGCGTGAAGCCAATAACATGAACACTTCTCGGGACATCTGAGCTAAAGACAGACACACTTCTGGAATCGGAGCCCAGCTGTCCTTCCCTTGGGCTTGTCATTGTGCTCCAGAGTGAATTTAGGACAAGTCCCTGGTGATATTGTGCTATCGCATAAAACCTTCACCCAGCACTCCATGCTCTTGGTCACGTGCATATAAAGTACGTGTTCATTTTCTTTAACAAATAATGTTTGTTGTTTGTTTGTAGAACTGTGGGTCGCCACCTCCTCTGCGGAGTCCTGGACACCTGACAGTGTTCATTCCCACCAACCAGGCGGTGGACCAAGCTCGAGACGGCAGCATCCTGTACATGCTGAATGATGTAAGGAAACAGGGAGGGGAGGGGGGCAGGAGGGTCACATCCCATTTATACAGTATGAATTCTTTGTGTTGAGAGTTAATATCATTCTGGTAGACACGAGGGATGAGTCTTCTGATCTTTCATTTTTAATACCATCAACAAATCCAGTGAAATGTCAGAAACATCGCTCTGCTGTTTACAGATACTTATGTATCTATACATATACACCTATATATACTTATGTTCCATACATATACAATGTTTAATGATTCTGTTCTTTTTTTCAGGCCAAATATAAACTTCAGGAGCTCCTCAGAAATCACGTTTTCTCCCACGCTGCGGTAAGACGTCTCTGACCCAACACCTCCTCCATAAATCCATCTGTTTCTCCATCCACAGTCTGAAGCTACGGACAGAAGGCTACTCAAGCCGTTTCTGTCACTTTCATTATTAATTTTAGTCTTTAACGTCTGTGTGTATTGTAGTTCTTTCTCAGCAACATAAATGTTAGAACCATATAATAAAACTAGTGACCAGCCTGACGTGAGTCCACCCTGGTCAGCATTTATCTCTGTGCGCTGTGGGAAACTGTGTCTGTGTCTACAGCCTCAGAGATAAGCCTTTCGAGGGCTATGCTCTACTCTGCTTCTCAAGCTATGAGGAAGTGCAAGTATCTGTGGGACTGCGACATTGTGGTCTTGACAATATAACTTAGCTTATACTTGCAGAAACCCAGTGATGCATTTCCCCAGAGGATCTAAAGAGTCCTTTAAAACATCTCTTTACCTGTGACACCTGCAGGAGAATTATACTGTTCAAGCTCTATCTGATCACTGTCCTCTGTCTGTAGCTGACTGCCGAGGAGCTGGGCTCTATTCCTAAGATACTGACAATGGCCAATCAGATCGTCCCCCTTTCTGTGACCAAGGATGTAAGTGTCTCTGTCATGATTTAGTCCCAGGAAACACGAGCAGTTTCCATGAGCGCTGCCTGACCCTCCTGCTTTCCTCTGCAGGGTGAGATCCTGCTGGGGGACAAGGGTCTCCATCTGGTGACCACCAACATCGTGGCGTCCAATGGGATCATCCATATGATTGACGGGTTGATGTACCCACCCTCCATCCTTCCCATCTTGCCTCACCGCTGTGACATCATCAACAGCAGGATCGTGAGGGTGAGAAGTCTCCGCTCTCTCCAGACTCTAGACGCCAGATGCAGAAGAAGAATCCTACAGACATGCAGCTTGATGATGAGCAAACCAGATTTATCGCAATGCTTTGTTTGGAGAATTTGGTCCACATGCCTGATGTTTGTGACATTTAAATGGCACTCAAGGCAACAACTCTTCCCCAAATCTGTTTCATTTCACCATTGCACAAAATTGCAGTAACCCTTCATCTGTCTAGTCTTAAGGGTTTTTTTTCCAGGTAATTTAGGATTTCAACATTTTTTTTAACTTTTTCAGCTGCGTGAAATCACTGCTAGTATGAAGAAATAAAGTCTGTGCTTGATACTCTGGCACAACATAATTAAAACAAAGCAAACACTAAGTTACATTGTGATGGTTGAGTGTGCATCTATCCAGGATTGTATTTGTCTCAAAAATCATGTCAGGATAACCACATTTCTGATTCTTCATTTTTGTTCACAGTTGCTGATGTTAATACGAAAGTGTAATTAATGTGTGTGTGTGTGTGTGTGTGTGTGTTTTCAGGCTGACTGCGTTCCCTGCACTTTTGTGTATGAGACAGCATGTCCACTTGGCAGTGCTGAGCTGGTAAAAAAAAAACATCATTGTTACTGCAGTACAATATCTATTCTGAACAATTCCCTGTGGAAATCTGCATTTCGATTTACGCAGCCATTTTGGTAGTTCAATGTGCAGAGAGGAATAAAGTGTAAGGGGAAAGCTTGGGATCAAGGATCACGTCGTATTTATATTTAACAATGAGAAAGGAATTGTATTGCTCTTGTTTCAGACTATTACGGACAGAATGTCGTGTTTATATTATTTTATGAAACCATTCAGAGCCTGTGGTCTATGCACCAAGTTGTTCAGATTAAATTTTTCTTTCATGTACATATGGATTTGTTTATTTCTCTCCAGGACATAGACTCGAACTGTGACTACTTCCTATCTCCTTCCAGACAAGCCAAAGGCTGCGCTAAGTACTGCAACGTCACCAAACAGGTGAGAGTATACTAACCCTTGCATCAGTAGCTTCATTTATCCTGAACATTGCTCTTTGTGTGTGTGTGTGTGTAATAGACACCGGAGTGTTGTAAAGGTTTTTATGGTCCAGACTGTAAACCCTGTATTGGAGGATTTCAGAATCCCTGCTACGACAAAGGAACGGTGAGCGACCATTACAACCACTGTATCGCAGGAGTCTCGTCTCTCAGCGGACAATTTCTACTTATTTATTTCACCACTCGCAGTGCTTCGACGGTATCCAGGGCAACGGCTCATGCAGCTGTCAGTCAAAGTTCAAGGGTGTCGCCTGTCACATCTGTTCGGATCCGTCCAAGCACGGAGAGCACTGCGACGAAGGTAACATCAGAGTGTCTCACCTTCTTCACAGCCTCTGACTCACATCCACAGATCAATGCTCACCCACTTGCGTCATCAGCGGCCCAACTGATCAGGGGTCAGATTGATGCTGCTGGCATTAGATGGAACTCGATTAACAGTTGTTATAATTCAACAGGTTCAAGGTTTGTGATCTATTCATCTGTTTGTATCATTTTATTGTGTGTGTCTTCAGAGTGTCACTGTGTCCACGGCCTGTGTGATAACCGTCCCGGCAGCGGTGGCATTTGTCGTAAAGGCTCTTGTAAAGAAGGATACTCCGGAGACAACTGTGACAAGACGGACACGCCCTGCAACTCTGACGGGCTGCTGGAACACTGTCACATCCACGCATACTGCACCCACACAGGGCTGCGCACCATGTACGTTCATCCTGACTCCTGCTCTGCATTAGCACTTTATTTTCTTGTGTGACCTCAGCTGCTCTGTGTGTGTGTTGTTCCAGGTGTCTGTGCAGGGATGGATACAGTGGGGACGGTCACTCCTGTTCTCCCATAAATCTTTGCCTTAAGAACAAACGAGGAGGCTGCGACACCAATGTAAGTTTGTTTGTGTGTGTTCTAAATACTTTCATCTGACCTGTTCTAATTCAACTTATTTGTCTTAATAACAAGCCCCTCCATGTTGTGGCAAAGCAGATTCACATGCCCTGGTTCAATAAATCACCCGCCTCCCTTGAGTTGGAGAGAAGTGGTTCCATGTCTGCTCAGTGTTAGCTCTGACATTTTTATTACAAAGTGAGAGGTTCACCTGGCAAGTCCCGACAGTTTCCGAAGGATTTCATTCTTTACACGCAGCATTATTGAAATTCATGGGTGTGCTGGCTGCACCTGCGTCAGCTCAGTTCCATTTAAAACAGCAATGTGTGTCAGATATATGTTTAAACTTCAAATCTGTCGAACGTCCTTTCCAATATATTGCCCCTCTTCTTCCCCACAGGCAGAGTGTGTGTATGCCGGTCCAGGTAATGTTTCGTGTGTGTGTAACGAGGGCTGGACAGGTGACGGCAAAGTGTGCGTGGAGATCAACAACTGTCAGGCAGAGGGTCGGGGGGGCTGCAGCCCCAATGCCGACTGTAACCACATTGGACCCGGACAGGTCAGTTCATACAACTTCAACCAACTGTGGACATATGAACTGGTTGGCACAGGCAGTGACTGTAGTTATTGTTTGAAGTATTGTCTTTCTTAACAATTTGTTGGATATTTTACTTTTAATTTTACTCATTTACTCGTTTTGATTTATTTTATTTCAAATGTCTGAAAATTGATTTTACTGCATGGTTACCAAATGTAAATGGCTTTGTAGCTTGGTTTAGAAGAGTTTTTCATGAACCTTCTTCTCATTATTAGTAGTAGTACTTTAAAAGGCTGTTAACTGGGTTTGTTTTTGTGTCTCTCTGTTCGTGTGACTGTAGAGTGAGTGTGTGTGTAAAAGAGGTTACATGGGCAATGGGCTTGTGTGTGACCTGATCAACCCCTGTCTCCAAAACAACGGAGGCTGCCACATGATGGTACACACACACACACACACACACCAACCAGTGTTAATGTAAATGATTATAAATGATAGCAGCAGCAGTCCATATACACACTACTAACTAAGTATCATTGGGAGTGAAAACCATCTGGGTGCTGCGATCTGGGCTAGTCAGTTACCCATGATCCCTCTCTGCTTTACCCAGGCAACGTGTGAGCTGAAGAACGACACTCACACCTGTACCTGTGCTGAGGGCTACACTGGAAATGGAACCCTGTGCTATGGATCCCTACTGGAGGTCACTATTCAGATAGATATTCAGATGTAGGATGAGTAACTTTAACAGGGGAATGTTTTCCAATCCATCTTCAACGCACATTTAGAACTATAAGAACTGTGTGTGTGTGTGTGTGTGTGTGTAGGAACTGGACATAAACTGGAAACTGTTGGGTTTCAACAGACTGACTCAGGTGAGGGAAAGCTACGCTGCTGACAAAGCTATGATGCTAACATGCTAATATAACATATATCATTGTTTAATTTGTGTGTGTGCGCGGTTAGAAGTGTCCTCAAATCTCTAAAGACCTGAGTGGCAACGTCACTGTGTTGGTTCCCTCAAACGCTGCCTGGAATCCAATTAAAACCTCATTCTGGACCATGCGCCACAACCTACCTCACTACTTGCGGTATAGTCAACCATTTTGTTTACTCACTGTCCTGAGTATTATTCCTCTGTGTGCATGCAGTGTGAAGCCTGTGAGTCTCCTTGTTCTGTGTTGTGAGTTTGTGTTCCTCTTGCTCTTCCTGGCTGCAGGGCCCACATCCTGCAGGGAATCTACTCTATAGAGGACCTGATCAGCCTGGTGGGCACCAGCGTACCCACTTTAAACCCTCCCACCTCCTGGGAGATCAGCAACAGCAGCGGTGTAAGAAATGGACAACGGCATCCTGACCAACTATACATGCAGCTAGTTTTTACATCTGATTCAAATGCTTCATGTTATTTATTTGTAGCACAGTAAACACAGCCCCCGGTGCAGAGTGATATGTATTCATACACCAGAATATTTTACTGTTGTTTTGTTCCAGGTGCTGCACATTGGTAATGCCTCCTTCATAGCACACAACCTACCTGCAAACAATGGCTACATTCACATCATAGACAAGGTAAGTGTCTGTTTCCTGACAGCCAAAGGGCCAAGTAAAAAAGTAACTGCACCACAGCTCAAATAATTTGGCGCAGCAACCAGAGCTCATTAGGATGAAAAGGTGAATTTCTGGACAGGGTGTCTGTTCTGGATGGAGTCAATGAAACTGTTCAGGAATTTTGTTTTTGAGGATGAAACTAATGACACAATGTGATAAAGTTGAACTCTGGAAGCAAAGCAGAATCATTTTTATTTGGGCTGTGATTAAGGCACTGAAACCACCACGTTCAGACTTCCCCCCCGAACCTCCCACGCTGATGGGCTTCCTGAACACCTCCTCCAACTTCACCCTCTTCAGACAGTACGCCCTGGTAAGATATCTTTGGATGGAATCCACTGTAGATACAGAACCTGGTTTGTTTTTAACTTTTGTGTGCGTGTGTTTTCACAGATGTACAACTTATCAAAGGAGCTGAATATGGTCGATTTCACCCTCCTGTTGCCGACAGACGACGCCATCAGGCGACACCTCAGCAAGACCAATTCCTCCGTCCTGGTAATGAGCCAGCGCGCAAGCTTCTGTTTACTCATTGAAGGGATGCTCGACCTCAGGCTGGATATTGTCATTTTTACAAGTTCTTCAGATGATGGTAGACTGATGGGAGTTATTCCGCTTCCCATCAACATCTTTTTAAAAACATAACTTCTCCTCCACACGAAGAGGACGTAAAGATGAGAAGATGTGATTGGACAGTTTTCTCAGCCCAGCAAAAAATAAATCAATAACAAATCGACAAACCATTTTGTCTGTCCAGGACTCGGAGGTGGTCAGGTACCATGCAATTTCTGGTCAGCTGCTCTTTCCTGATCAGCTGTTTGACGGCTTGTTGACGAGCACTCTGTTGGGCAGCGACTACCAGGTCCAGTTCCACTTAAACGACAAGAATCAGGTAGCTCCACACTCATTAAAGATGCCTGGTAGCTCAGTGATGACACTGTCACTTTATATTCATCCAAATAAATAACACTCCAACACGATTTCATAAGTCTGCAAATGTGTGTGTGTGCTCCAGTCGGAGCAGAGAGTCTGATTTGTTTCTTCTCCTCCAGACAGTTGTGAACGACGTTCCTTTTGAAGGCACTTTAATTGAGACCCAGTACGGTGTCATCATGGTCCTTCAGCAGGTCCTCCAAGTCCGCCGCAACAGATGCAGCAAAGAGGTCACCCTTCAGGTCAATGTAAGGAAGAAGGGAGGGAGGGAGGGAGGGAGGGATGAAGATGGACACATGAATGGACGGATAAACAGACAAACAGACCAACAAGTAGATAGATGAACAAAAGAACCAGGATGGGGAGAGGTGGAATGTGAACGACTGGATTAGAGAAAGTTTTTATGCAACATCATATAAAAATGGATTTATGAAGATTTGTTGCTGTTACTCCAACCACTGCGTCTCTCTTTTGCTCCCTGACTGCAGGGGAAGTGTTCAGACTGCAATGGGCCTCCTCGATGCATCTTCACCTACAAACCAGTAAGACAGTTATAAGTTAACAGAGGGTGGACACAATATAAATACTCATCTAGCATCATTAAAAAAAAAAAAAACAAAAAAAAACCTCAAGAGTTAATTTAACAAAAACATTGCAGCATTTGAGATGATTCAGTTTGATGTTTATCTCCATAGGTTCCTGTGTTGGTCTACAGCTCTGACTGTGAATCTCTGGTTTGTTTCTTCTGTGTTCTACAGATCAAAGCACAGTATCCTGACAACATGCGGCCAAACTGTAAATACAAGAAGCGGATTAATTTACGGAGGAGGACGGTCCCAGGCTGTGTCATCAAATGTCTTCGGACCACCACGGTCTGCACAATTTTTTAAAAAAATGTTACGCAACGAGCTCAAATTCTTAGTCCTTGCATTAAGTGTCACTCCTGTGCAGCTATTCACCACTTCCTGCTTAGTGGCGTTCAGCTGTTACACTGTCAAACCTGTTTTGCTAACATGCTAGTAAGGAAGCAGATTGGCTCCAGGAGGAAGTGACCTGTTGGTCTGTCCTGCAGGAGCACACCTGTTGCCCCGGTTTCTTTGGTCACGAGTGCTTCAAATGCCCTGGGGATGTCGGCAACCAGTGCTCCAGTCATGGGGAGTGTCAGGACGGTAACCTGGGCAACGGGGAGTGCCGTTGCTATGAGGGTTTCCATGGCACCGCGTGTGAGGACTGCGAACCGGGAAGATTCGGAGTCAACTGCTCCTCCAGTGAGGACGCTCATCCCGACACAAAACATTTCCAAACACAGAGAGAGACGCCCTGAAGTTTTGTCTGCAGTAATGAGTTCCCACCACAAGGGGCTGTCACTCAGTTGGTTGAACCAAAAGCGCAAAAAGTATGGTTCTTGAATATGCAATGAGCAGGTTGACAGTTGGCCTGAGAGCAATTCTCACAGACCAGCAAGTCTACGATGATGACAGATAATATTCAGAAATCAGAGATTTTTATACACAACAGATTGTCTCTATAATACATTATTGTTTATTATATTGTTTCTATCCTTTGCAGAGTGTGTGTGTTACCATGGGATGTGTGAGGATGGTCTAGCAGGAAGTGGCAGGTGTTTGTGTTATAAAGGTTGGAAAGGAGCATCCTGCTCTATAGGTAAGACAAACACGCGCGCGCACACACCTCACTCAGTGTTATCACCTGTACTAATTGTGTGTGTGTTTGTATGTGTGTGTCTCAGAGATCAAGGACGATGCCTGTGGAGGTTCATGTGACGAGAACGCCAAGTAAGTTCTCCTGTTGTGACTATGACTATGAGTTGTGTGTCATCTGCTTGTGTGATTCAGATCAGTTGTTAATGCGTTTAGGGCTTTATATTTACCCAGAATGCAAAGGGGCGAATTAATGACTGACCTGGTTGCCTGAAAATTTGAATCTTCCTCTACACATCTTGTTTCCTCTTTTCAGGGGCGTCCAAATGTTTGTTAAAGCAACACAATAACGTCAGGTGATTTTCACAGAAAATAGTGCGGTGCGCTAACCACAGGAAGCTCAGCAGTTGGTTTTATGAAGGAACATTTCACCCAGTGTGTCTCACTGACGCTCTGTGGCACAGAGGATGGAGCTTTAGCCATCTGACAGTGCTCATCAGAGTTAACGTCACTGAGGTGAACATCAGCAGACTGCTTCTATGACACAGCCCAAAATGATCACAGGCAAGAGAATCCCTCAGTGACAACTCGAGCAGAGATGAGACATCAATGTGTGTGCTTGTGTGTGTGTGTGCTCCGCTGCAGCTGCATCACAGGGCCACAGGGAGTAGCTGCCGCTTGTGTGTGTGTGGCTGGATATGAAGGCAATGGAACATACTGCAAAGGTAAACACACACACGTGTACTTGCCCTGTGCGTCTATCAGTTCTGACCACTTTCTCTCCGCCTCTCAGAGCTGGATTTGTGCAGTAGGTCCAACGGTGGGTGCTCAGAGTTTGCAGTCTGTAAGAAAGTCTCTGCAGGAGAGAGGACCTGCACCTGCAAAGAGGGTTACACTGGAGATGGAGTCATCTGCCTGGGTTTGTAGACCTTACCCCTGTCCCCCAATCTCATGGCCCCAATGTAAAACTCAACAGACACCTCAACAAGACCGCTGTGGTTAGCCTTGCTTAGCACAAAGATTGGAACAATGGCAAAAATGTCAATGTTCTATCGACATGAAAAGAAACAAATTCACTTCCCAACACTTCCTGATTCAAACATTGTGTATTTCATAAAGAAATGTTTTGTGTTTGTAGAGATGGACGGCTGTCTGGTGAACAATGGAAACTGCCACAAGTCAGCACACTGCATCAGAACAGGTCCCAACATTGTAAGATATCACTGTTCTGTAATAAAATCTGAGCTTCCCGTGGTGCACAGTGGTAGATATGACCCAACACTGGGTCAATATTGATTTCAGGGTGTAATTTTCCCCTCAGTTTCTGGAGGCTGCAGTTAAAGATCAAATGTAGACAGTTTAATGTGGACATGAAGTTCCTGACTGTTTTCATTCATTTTCCAGACGGCCTGCAGGTGTCGAGACGGCTTCCAAGGATCAGGAAGGTTTTGTTATCCTGTCAACCCCTGTCATTTTGTACGTCTGTGCATCATCTGTTTCTCTGCTGACACAGGCAGATTGTGGATTGCAGGTCTTTTCACTTGTGTCCTTTAACATCAGTTTTCTCTTTGTGTATGTGTGTGTGTGCAGAACAATGGTGGCTGCAGTAGAAATGCTCGCTGTATGTACTTTGGTCAGGGCAGAAAGAACTGCACCTGCAGGGGTGAAATTGTGGGCGATGGAGTTGATTGTCGTGGAAGCACCTTCACTGTGAGTCGTATGATCTCTGACCTTCCACTTGTCTCTGACCTCTCTTGCTCACAGGAAGTTGTGATGTTTGTCTGTTTGTCTTACAGGAGGTGTATCATTCACCTGAGAACATGTACTTACATCAAATGCTGTCTGTGAGTATTTGACAATTACAGTTTTCTTCTGGTTGTGTCATGATCATGTCATGTTATTAAACATTAAATAAAGTCTTGTTCATTTAAATAAGACCAGGGATTAAATTCATATAGCTAGAGATAGAAACATAGAGATGTTTATAGTAAGTTTAGTAAGTTTAGTTTCAGTCCTCATGATACCAACCTCACACAGGTTCCTCTTGTTTTGTGTTTCTCAGTTATCAAAATCTCGTTGTCTTAATGATGGCAGTCCGCACACTGCCTTTGTTCCTGTTCTGGAAATCTACAACGCTACCATTGTAAGCACAGAATCTACAATTTGTTTATTTTCTAAGAAAAAAACATTGAAATATACTTTTAGAACATAGTTGCAAATATTATGTGTAGCATTGATGTCCTTGTCATTGCTATCTGTGTGTGTATGCCTCCCGTGCAGATTGAAGAATGGAAGTCACATGGTCGTCTCACTGACTTGGCTCATAACCACATCGTTGTCTGTGAGATTTTGACCTTGAGTGACCTCAAAACAACCGAGCGTGCCGTGTCATTGTCGGGACACGAGCTACACTTCAGCGTGCAGCAGGTAACACACACAAACAGGTGCTTGATTGTTGTTGAATGTTGTCGCTCTCTCTCCAACTGTCTTTACCCCCCCCCAGGGCTCAGTCTGGATCAACAACAGATCGAGGATCGTGAAGAGCGATTACACGACATATGACGGAATCATTCACTACATTGACGGGTTACTGTCGCCTTACCAGCTGCAGGACAGACCGGTCATCCTGCCTGACATGGTTTGAGTTGAAGTGATTGATGCCTGATCAGATTTTATGGACCAGGAATGTGACCGCCCACCTCTCTCTGTTTAGATGAACGTCACCATAGCAGCTGCATTTTACCGCTACAACCGCTTCTTCAAACTCATCCAGGTAACACAATAACATGCTTCTCTTCCACGGCCAAATCTACTGTCACGAGTAGGGGCACTGGTATTGAAACTGGTATTGTACTGCTGGTAACCTGTTACATTAATGCTGTAGGATGCAGGGTTGATCCCTGTGCTCCAGATGACCATCCACCAGCCGTTCACCATGTTCTGGCCCACAGATGAGGCCCTCAACTCCCTGCCGGCCGAACAACAGCGCCTGCTGTCCAGTCCTGACCACCAAGAACTACTGGCTGCTACTGTGAAGGCCCACATTCTGCGTAACATAAGGGTAGAATAAGACAAAAGTTATTATTGTTGTGACATTTCTAATGACAGAATACAGCTGTTGGACAGATTGACAAGATTTTTCTTCGTGCCTGCCCGTGTGTGTGTGTGTCTGTGAGTGTAGGCGACATCTATTGCTCAGCCAAATAAATATCGCACGACGTACCGAACCATGCAAGGATCCACCCTCAAATTCGGCTGTGACAAAAGCCTGGTGGTGAGAAAATACACACTGTTACAAAGCTACACTGCAGCCAGCCACCAGGGGGCAATGAATCCAATCTAAAATTAGGGTGCTATTATTGCCTCCATCTTTTTCTACAGAAACTGAGACATATGCTTCTTTTCTATTTGTGTGTGTGTGTTTGTTTTCAGGGGAATGTACTGATCAATGAAGATCAGGCAAAGTTGGTGGAGCGCCAGCTGAACTTCAAAGAGGGCATGGCCTATGGTATTGACCATTTACTGGAGCCGCCTGGCCTGGGAGCGCACTGCGACAGCCTTGAAAACAGAACTTCTTACGTGAGTAATGTTGTTACTCTTCCTCATGAGGTCACCTTGCAGCCACACCCCAACTGTGAAATGTTGTTGCAGAGTCAATGAAATTCAATGACTGTCCCAGCCTTTGTCCTTTTGGAATCTAGACTGAATCTGACTGTCTTTAAATGTGTCAGGGAAGCTGTGGAAAGTGCCAATTCCCGCCATCCTGTCCCTTCGGACACAAGGCTACAGTATGACCTCCCCTTCTGCAATGAATCTGAACAATAGCAGCCTACACATTTCATTATTTGTAGAAATAAATGTCATTCCTGCTTTTTTCCAGGGAAGGGTGGAGAGCTGTCAGTTACGCTCCAGAGGGATGTACAAACGTTTGTATTCTAACAGTCGTTTTAGCCGATTGGGCTGTAAGAGAATCTGTGAGTCGCCTGTCTGGATCCAGAAGTGCTGCAAAAACCACTACAGCCGAGACTGTCTTGGTAAGGAAGAAGGAAGGAGGGAATGAAGTGGGGTTAGTGAAGAAGGAATAAGGGGAAGGTAGGGAGGAAAGAAGGACAGATTAATCCCTAATTACAAATTTACCAATTGCTCCAAAGGTGATGGTAAAGGAAAGGCCATTTGATCAGTAAAAGATTCTGGGGGGCAGCACCAGGACACAGGGAAAGTATAAAGTTTCATGATGGTGCCCACTACTTTTGCATTGAAATAATTTATGACGATTATTTACATAAATATTCCATTCTTTCCCTTTGTGTTCCAGTCTGTCCAGGTGGCCTGGACGCCCCTTGTAGCAACCATGGGGTCTGCGACAATGGTTTCCTTGGTTCAGGACGCTGTAGGTGCCTCCCAGGCTTCAAGGGAAAAGCTTGCGAAATGTGCAGCACTGCCTTCTTCGGCCCCAACTGCACAGGTACAGGAGATATAAACAAACAGCCACAGCAGTATGTCAGTTTTTAAAGCACGCCAGGTTGATGAATATTCAGATTACCAACACTGAAGATTATTATGTCCCACGACAAGAGAGAATATTTTGAATCTGAGGTCGTACAAAAAATAATGAGACAGTTATCAGAGAAATAATATTTAAAGCTCTTTAAAGGTTCAATCTTGCAACCCCACCCAACAAAAAAAAAAGTCATCATCAAACCTATCATCTCTCCAGCAGACCGTCTCCATAGCAACACTCCACACTGGCCATCACACAGCTGGGTGTGCTGCCAGC
Organism: Pseudorhombus dupliciocellatus; assembly: GCA_016785235.1. Lineage (NCBI taxonomy): Eukaryota > Metazoa > Chordata > Actinopteri > Pleuronectiformes > Paralichthyidae > Pseudorhombus > Pseudorhombus dupliciocellatus. Next base: position 392,986 of record JAFBJW010000312.1, read on the forward strand.
TGTCTTCACTGACAGTCATCCAAACATTACACAGCTGCTGATCATCTTCTGTGAATTTCGTTAGTAGTCACTAGTCACGGTTACTGAAGGTATCCTGATCTAACCCAGAGTCTGAAAGTTACTGTTTTTACTGATTTTCACGATAAAAGTGTTTTACGTCTTCCATTAAGTCTTTAGTTTGTGGCTCTGATTGGCTCGTACCTGGGCGAGTGTCGTGGAGACATTCATTCTTCAGAGTTCCTAACAAGTCTGATTTTCACAGGGTGACTGATTTTGCTGTGATCCAAACCAACGACCTTAGTGGCTGGAGTCATGGTTCCTTCAAGTCTTTAATGTCATTATGCAGGATACACGATGCAAGATAACGAAAAGACTCTTGCCTTTTTTAAGAAAACAGCACACAAAACACAAAATAAAGAGACAGGGTATTAACAACATAGGCATCATATGTAAAATAATGAATAGATGGCAGAGCAAAAGAGTCTTTAAATAAATAAACAAGTGTTTTATGGGCGGTACAGGTAGCATTAAATAATAATAAATAATAAACATGTGACACAACTGTGCTAAATGTATGAGAAGTATAGACACAAATGGCAGAGTGGTAAATAGACATTAGCTAACCAACCATGTAACAGGTAGCAGCATTTTAAATAATATATAGTAAGCCTTGGTCTCTCTCTGTCTCCCTCAGCCTGTCACTGTGGACATCATGGAACGTGCGACCAGGGCATGGAAGGTTCCGGAGAGTGTGTCTGTAACCCAGGCTGGAAGGGCATCAGCTGTGAGATTGATATAGGTGAGTTTCCCTCTGATTAACTATCCACATCATACACTCACCAAGTTCTTTCTAGAAATTATCTGCAGATTCGTCATTCCTATGAACTCTTGGACCTTATATTTTAGTTTTAGAGCTTTTTTACCTTCTCACCTCCTTCGCTCCGTTGATGAATCATCGTCTGTGTCTCGGCAGGCTCCATCCCAGAAGAGTGTCGGCAGTGTCATGCTCAGGCCGACTGTCTGCCCGGTTCAGGGTGTCAGTGTAAATCGGGGTTTCAGGGAAACGGCACCTTCTGCAGTCCAGAGCCACGTGAGTGTTTTGCAGCTCAGGAGGACAATTCAGCAGCCGCATTGTCAAAGTCTGTGGTCAGACAAACAAAAACCTCTGTAGGGTCAGCGGATAATTCTCTGTGGGCTCGTCAGTTTCACATTGTGACATGCATTGTTGTAAAACCACCGTAAACACTGTGAACTCTGCAGCTCCGGACCTCTGCTCCGAGTACAACGGCGGCTGTCACCTGAACGCAGACTGTAACCAGACAGGACTGGTCGTCAACTGCACCTGTCAGACGAATTACCAAGGAGACGGCTACTCCTGTGAGCCCATCAACAGGTCAGTGTTGCATTGCTACTATGCCCTCAAGCAAACGTGACTTTATATCGGCTGATGGATCTTCTGTCTGTATTCCAGGTGTGTGGAGGAGGTGAACGGGGGCTGCAGCGACTTTGCCTCCTGCAAGTTCACTGGTCCAGTGAGTGAGCTAATAGTTTGTCCCTGTCTGTTCATGCAAATCCACTGATGATAGAATTCATCACCTTCCTCTGATAAGATTACGAATAAATCAGTTAAACACTCAGGCGTTGTCAAGGCTGTCATATTCAGCTGCTAGCTACTTTCAAACAGCTTTACTCTGCTCAGTGCTAATCAGTCGGTTAAAGTTCCATTCAAGTGTTCACAAGTTTACTGACCCACCTGATTGTTCAGTAACATGCTTCTTCCAGAACGAGCGGGACTGTGAGTGCAAGCCAGGGTACGTGGGTAATGGAGTCCAGTGTCTGGAGAAGCTGGTGCCCCCTGTTGACCGCTGCCTGGAAAATAATGGAGACTGTGACCCTGTGGCATCCTGCAAGGACCTGCATTACCATGGTAACGCATCCGCACTGACAGCAACACACATTTAATGTTTTAATAGTGGATCTGTTACCATGTTAACACGCACCATAGCAACACATCTGCGATTGCTACCATGGGAAACAAATGGTAACCCAATAGTAACATCAATTATCACCATGGTAACGCAACAGAAAGGCAATAACATTGTAATACACTGTCTATGCAAGTATATTATGCAACTTTATTTTAATTTATATCACGGATGCAACTCATCCGTGATATGAACATGATCTTGTTACCACGGTAACACTTGACATTAACAAGCTCATCATGTCCTCCCTGTAACACCAGATATTCTTTATCATTATGGCACCACAGTTAAAATGACCCTGCAGCTCCCAGTGTAATCCTGTTTCCTGTTGCTTCTTTGGAGCGGGGGCCATTTTGACTCTGTATACTACTCAAAACAGTTGCCATGGTAACAGTAGCTGACCTTTATAGTGTCCATATTATGGCAACGTTGTTATGGGTGAGCATGTTTGGGCTTGATTAGTGAAGTTTTTTGTTGATCTGGTAGAAAAAAACCCCACAAGCTCCCGGTCATAAAACACAGGCAACGGCCAAAACTCATTAAGACCCTGAGCTCGTCTGTTCATTCTCAGAGAAGATTTGTACCTGATGTAGTTTTCATCTTAGTTGTTGTACTGAACATTACAGAATGTCAATAATCATTGGCTGCTGTCAAGGTAACGTGGTAATTGTGGTTCAGCCAACACAGCTGGAGTGTTCCACCTGCGCTCTCCAGCGGGCAAGTACAAGATGAACTTCAGTGAGGCCGATGCCGCCTGCCAGGCCGAGGACGCCACACTGGCCAACTTTAAACAGCTGGGAGACGCACAGCAGGTACACCGCTTGCAGGAGGACCGCTCATTTCACCCCTTACTTTGGTTCAATAGGAACCTTCCTAAAAAATAAGTTCCAGTTAGTTGTGAATATTCATCCTCGTCCACCTGCTGCTCTGACTGCAGCAGTGCATGCTGGAACATGTGATCCGTCATCCATCATGCTGCTGTCCTTCTCTGCTACCCGCAGCTGGGGATGCATCTGTGCGTGGCAGGCTGGATTGAAGGGGGGAGAGTGGGCTATCCGACCCGCTTCCCTTCAGTCAGATGTGGAGACAACCACGTGGGCGTGGTTATGTACAAAGACCCCATGGACCAGAGCAGCAAGTACGACGCCTACTGCTACAGGCTCAAAGGTACTGCGGCAGCAAGGCACACCTCAGTCCTCCCTGATGGCTTCATCGCAGGAGAAACGTTTCTGTAGGCTGTAGGACAACAGATAAAATATTACAAAGACCATATAGAAGAATGACGTCATCTGATGACATCATTTGATAGAGCAGGAAATTATATATTAGAGTTCATGTCGTATTTAGACAAATGAATCACTTGTCATCATGTGGTATGAATGATGTCAGAGGCAACCTCTTTACTTCTCTGAGCATGTGTGTGTGTGTGTGTCTGTGTGCAGATGTTTCGTGTACGTGTCCCAGCAGTTATGTTGGAAACGGAGACTTCTGTAACGGCGTCCTGACCAGTGTTCTGGCAACAAACAGTAACTTCTCCATCTTCTACAAGGTGAGTGTGACACATAGAACATTTAGATGCGTCTCTCTACCCTTGAGTTTGCTGGATTACACACAGAGAGGAACTGTGTGTAAGCACTAGCAGCCTCACATGTCACCATCAGAGAAAGCTGTCTTCTTCAGTCTGTCCCTCAAAGATGTGATTCATCAGTTCCGGAGTAGGTGAATCATCCTTAGTCCCTACAGTGCTTTAAACCATGTTATCCATTCATAATTTACACAACTGTTATGACAGATTCAGGATTTGACAAAAATGTTTATGTCTTAAATGGACTCTCTCGCTCTCTGTCTCTGTAGTTACTGATGGATTACAGCGACTCGACCTTGGACGGCAAACTGCTCGTTGAATTTCTCTCTCACAGGAAGTCTGAAGTCACACTATTTGTTCCTCATAATGACGGCTTCGCCGCAAACCAGGTGATGGACATTAGGAATGACAGATGTGGCCTCTTATAGTATTGAATTCATGTACATATTCATCCACTCTCCTCTGCTCTGTGTTTTTAATGTTTGATTGCTTTTGATTCCAATGTTTTCTTAGTATTTCCTTTTCAAGAAAAAGTCAACTCAAAGTCGAAAAGTTAACTCCAAAAGATGTTTTTAACCTTCAGGGCTGAATCAGTTCAATCAGAAAAGTGTTCAGTGTGTGACTCCAATTCTGAACTGTGTCTTCAGACTCTGTCTGGCAGAGATCTGGAATATCACATCTCAACCAATCACAGCAGACGACCGTTCAAAGATCTAAAACACGAGGAAGTCATCACATCGAGGCTCGGGTTCAACCTGACTGTCACCCACAGCAATGAGGTCAGCAACATGGACACACACACACGTTATAACAGATCCTTCAAACATGCCTGATGTACAGTTCTGAACGTCTTTGTTGTGGAAACTCTGTGGTCAACTCATCGGTGAAGAGATTTCAGGAGCCCTTCTATGTATGAGGAAATATTTATTGATGCTTGGCCAAGGAGAATATCAGGATTCATCGACACAATCATGTGCATGATGCTCTCTCATATTCTGGCGTTTGCTCTGCTGCAGTCCCACCTTTATCCCCAACTAACCATTCTAATCTCAGGGTCAGCTAGTTCCTAAACAACTGAATGTCTTGCTAGTTATGGAGCCAGGCCTGCCTGCTTGCGCGGACTCCAATTTCTGATGTCTGGGAAGTGAATGCTTTGGCTTTCGCTGTCACGGCAGCAGGTTGCACTATGCCCTGAAGAAGGACAGAGACTTTGAAAATTTCATAACAGTCCTCAAGTGTTTTCCTCTGTTTTCATTTATTATTTCTACACCAGGCTCAACTTACTGGCGTCCGCTGGATAGTGTTTTAGTTGTTAACAGATACATATCATTATAGTTGCATCTTGGAGACGTTGTGAAAGGTTTCCTTTGTTAGTGACACTGATGTTTCCTCAGAGCTGTAAACTGGTGAACAAGCGGATGCTGTTGGACTGGGACATCCTGGCTGTAAACGGGATCATTCACGTCATCGAGGCTCCACTGTCTGCGCCCCCACCCCCGGTGAGTGAAGATGGTTTAACCCTGAGCTTTCAACGGTCAACCACATTCACACGATTACGATTCACTCTGAGGCTGAGATGCTCATGAACAGAATGCTAATGTTTGTAGGGCTGTACACTGGAGGGACATGGGATCATGTGTCAGGAGGATTAAACAGAGACAGGCCTTGATGCTCTCTGTCCTCGTCCTCTCAGCGTTTCCCATTATCACACATCTACACAAGGTCACCGCGCTCTCGACAGCATTCAGCACCAACAGCTCACTGCAGTCAGAACTCACATTTCTCAGGAACAACAACAGCAAATGGGCGGATACTCCATTATCACAAAAACACCATCTGAGGTTGCGTCCACATTGACACACTTTGGTTTTAAAACTTTTAGCTCTGTTTCCTCATCCACAACAAAGTGCTGAACAAAAAGATGCAGGATGCCTCCTGTGGACACATCAGCAGGACAATCTGTCGTGTTTGTCCTCTGATTCAAAACTTATTTGATCATTGAACTAAGATTTTATCTTCCTCTGGGAGAGTAATGATGGTAGTGATGACCCGGTAAGGCAAGTCACGTTTCCATGGTAACAGTGCAGCAGTTACCGTGAAAATTAGCTGGACAGATCCAGTGTGTATGTGTGTGAGAGACATGAATTGGTAACAATCAATGGGGTTGATGACAGGTCCTTGCATGTGTAGTAATTTATGAGTAATTATGAGTAATGTACTTGTTGTAACCTCCACCTCCAGATCTTCTATGACGCTTCCAAAGGTCGCCACAGCTCCAGCAGCACCGTGTCAGCCATCTTGGTTCCGATGTTCTTCGCATGTGTGGTGGCTGTGCTTGGCTACTTCATCTTCAGACACAAAACTGATGCCTTCCGCTTCCAATACTTCAGGGTGAGACACACACACACACAGCTGTTCTCATTGGGACCTGGAGGTTAAAGTTGGGAGTGGGAGTGTTTCGTCCTGCCACCAGCTGACTGTTGTTTCCTCTGTGACAGAATGAGGATGTGGACGGTGCAGCAGGCGGCAGTAACAAACCAGCGCTGGTTTCAATCCCCAACCCTCTGTACTCCGGCTCCAGGGCCTTCACTGAGCCGTTTGGGGTGAGTCGGCCGATCTGAGCATTTACCTGAGTCACTGTTTGTTTAAACCGCTGAGTCACAACAAATGAACAATTACACAGACAAGAGTTGGATTTTAAAACAACACCAGGGGTTGTACTGGTGTGTTTGTAGTGGTTCAGGTGTAACTCCACCCCTGGATGAGGATTGGATGAAAGCGTCTAGATGTCACTATGCTCTAAAAAACACCTTTTCCCAACTTGGGATGCGGCCTCTATCAATGGTCACTTTTTAATAGAAATGTGTCTATGACAAGGACATGCACTTAAAATGAATTGATCTGTCCACTTTGCCAATCGCTGTCGACTTTTCCATTTCTGCAAAGCAGCTGCTGCGTCACCAGAGTGTCTGGTTACCACGGTGACTGTGGCCCCCAGAGGAAGGAAGGAAGCAAACAAATGTCGCTGAATCCAAACTCCAAATCCAAACCTTGAGTGGTGATTTGATGTGTGAAGGATGCTGTGGTTCTCTCAGTAGTTGAAGCGTTCACTTACGTGGAGGTTTTTAATCAACAGTTGAATTGAAACCCAGCTACTACTGAACCATATTTTCTGTTTATTCCTAACTTCAGCTAGTTCTCGTGACTCTTTATTCAGGGACCAGTTGAAACAGTTGTCTTGCTGAGTGTTGAAGGATTAAATAAGAGTATCATGAGCAGCCCTGCAAACTGAAGAACTGTTTCCTGGTTTGATCTATTTCTCCCCTTCCTGCAGGACTCCAGCCCGGGAGAGGAACCTGAAGAACCTCCAAAGATTCTGGACCTGGACGAGTGAAACCAGTTGGAACAGAGAAACTGGAGCCATGTACAAACCCCAATAACCTAGAGACTTCATCATGGTTCATCTATACCCAACTAAGAAATAAAGAGTTGTCAGTTTGCTGAAAAGAAAAACTTTAAAAAAAAATGAAGTGAAAGTATTTCTGTGTGTCAGCTCATGTCTTCAGGAGCTGTTCATGCAAGCAACTGGATTTGCTGTGTACGCACGTTCAACTCCTGAAGACACAATATACTGTTTGTTAATCAATTTATTATTACGTCAAAACTACTGAACAGATTTCCATGAAACTTGTTGGAAGGATGGTAAATGGGCTCAGAGTATCCCTGCGAACAGAGTCTTGTGTTTTCCAGATTCCACTGAGTGCTGTGAAGGTGATGAAACTCAGCTGAGAGCAGGTTGTGAGTTCACAGATTAAAGTAGAAGTATTTTATATTTAATTCCCATTGTTCCACCCACAGTTTAAAAAAAACCACCAACAAATGAACCTTCAATATGCCAATATACCTTGCTTCATTTTGACTCAGTGACACATGCACCATCACCACCAGAGCAAGGAACATGTATCTGCCTCTGAAAATCATCACAGAAAAATGCCCAGGAAGACATTCTTTGAGGAAAAGAATGAAGAACATCAGCCTCAACCATTTCCTCGATGAACACAAGCTACTGTCGCAACACAGCTGCTGCATTTCCTCAAATGATCAACATGTCCACCATGTCCATTTCAAATCAGTCTCTGAGAGGACTTTTTTTTATAATCATCCATCACTGATGGTGTTTTTTTTTTCTTTAACACACTTTAAATTTGAAAGTTGGCGGGACAACAGAAGAAGAAGAACAAAAGAAAATGAAGTAGGTGGCAGCAATGCAGCTATAAACTGGATGCCAGCTGCCAATCAAACCAACAACAACAACACTTCAACACATTACAGTAATAAAGAGAAGACTTGACCACCGACTGGACGTTCAGATGGACGAAATGACAGCTCCGCAACAATAAAGCTAGCCTGTCTTGCTGGCCCCCTGGCTGCAGTAAAGCATATGAAGCTCATATATGTAAACTGAGTGAACATGGACGATTATCTTTTTTTCAAACACAGTTTCTGTTCTCACCACATTTATGTTTGGTCAAGTGTTAGTGATCCTCATTACTTTGATTTTAATTAGTAATTTGATTATGTAAAAACAGGGTGAAATGTCATGATTGAGATTGACTCATGATTGGTCGAGAGTCTGTATAAATGGGATCCATGCACAGATCAGAGCGCAGCTTAACCTCGTTCACTCCTCGGGGTGTTAGGTTACATCATTTTTAATCATGATGGAAGACGATGGAGATCTCCATTTAATTTCATGGTCCAACTGTTAGCACATTCTTTACTCAGGAGCAAACACTCGTGTTATAAACAGTGTTTTCTTTAAGTATCTCTGTGAAATGTAAAGGTAATCTATTACACAATTATCTGAAATAAATTGATATTGAAATTATTGGTCTTTGCTGAAGTGAATCATTTTACATTTTAGTGACCATAAAATCCAATTCGGCATCTGTTTTCATAACAAATGAAATGATGATCCTTTCTGGGATTTCCTTAATTTCTTAAAACATTTTGTTAAAAACCACAAAAATCAGGGTCAGTGTCTAACGTGTCCTTGTGTCAAGGACATCTACATCTGCAATGTGTTTTGTTGGCGGGGCCAGTGTGAGAGCCGCCATGTTGTTTATGATGGAGCCTTCCTCCCCTCCTCAGCTGCTCTGATCTCACTCTATGAGACGTTTGCTGTTCTGCAGTGTTGAATGTCAAATGCTGAAAACTCCTAAATGCTCCGGCAGTCTGTACAAAGATACAAAAAAACAAGCTTGACCTCCGCCCTCTGTCGTCCATGTGAAGAACCCAGTGCTACTGAGGACACATGGAGCAGAGGGATTCTAAATATATGAGCCACACTGAGAGTAGCTGTGATGAGGCAACCTTTCCAAAATGGAGGACGAGCAGACTGGAGCTTCCGGCTGCTTCTCCACATGCTGCGCTCCCTCCCTCCCCCAACACACAAAGAGCTGAGTTACGGTGCTGGCGTCAGAGTAGAGCAGATTGGAAAACGTTCTGCTGGAGAGTCAACGCTGTGGGGGTAGACGCGGCTGGGGGGAGTGGGCGCTGTAGAATATCAGGGACTCTGACCTCCATGCCCTCTTGCCGTCATGACATCATTAAGAAACGGCGACGCTGGCTAACGTCTGAACTCCTGACGAAACTGATCGTATCCTTAACATCTGCGACAAAGAAGTGGAGGAGAAACCGAGCAGCTCGTCTCATTCAGTCACTGTCTCTTTCATCAGCTCACAGCCTGCGTAGCCACATTTGCACCAGCGTATGCTAACGTCAGCTAGCTAGTCCTAGCTGGGCAGTATGAGAGCAACTATGTTCCAAGGACTAAAATAAAGTTGTTCAAACGAGTCCAGTCAGGTGTGCTCCTGCTTCATGTCTCACAGTTCTGGGAGAACTTGTTGTTGTAAGAACGACCAGGGAAAATGTCTACTTTTGACTCTGGCCTCAACAAACTGGCTGGTAACCAGATCAAGGTTTCCAATGATCACATTCATTCTACTTACAGAACTACAAACCTCACCTTTCTTTTAAAACCAGCAACAGTCCAACATTTACACTCAACTAATGACCAAAGCACCACTGACACAACTGTGCACGCTAGCACCAAAACCAAAATTCCAACCACTTCATGAAGAACATAAGAGAGAAAGTGCAATTATTCCCCAGATGTTGAACAACTTATGGCCGGTTACGTCAGAAGTCCTTGAAATACCGTTCTCAGCAATGAATCTGATGAACTGAGTTCATCAGATTCGGTGCTATTGTAGTGTCTGACGTTTTTCACTTTGTGTTCCTTAAATCTGGTTTGTCATTTTTACTACCATTGGCGCCAGCCAGTAGTAAGGAATGTTTACATTTGTCTCTGACTTTGGGGTTCATGTCATCAAGGTGTAAATATAAAGGATGTTTTTCCTCTTAACTCTGGTGAAGAGACAAAGGCTAAAGACCACCATACATTGAATTGTTTCGGTTTGTTATTCTCCCAATACCAGAACATATGGCATGGGTGTGCTGTGAATGTATATAAGATCCCCCTAAGGAATTAGTTGGGAGAGAGAACACAATCAGGACCCAAGTTCTCCTCCAGGTAGATGCATATGTCTGACTGATGCTGGACTCTATTGCAATAAACTTTACACTAGTCAACTGAGCCAGTCTCAACGGCTGATCCTTTTTCATCCACACATCATCGAGGGCTGAGATACCACACTATGCCAGCTGAGGTCAACATGTTCTGGAAAATGTATGAGAGGAAATTACTGTTTTTAAATATTGTTTTATTTAACAAAAGTTTTTCAAAGATCATGTAGGAAATACAACATACAAGTCATACAAGTGTCACACAAACAAGAGTAACAGAAGGAAGATCTGCAAAAGTTTTGGAGAGCATGAACAAAGAGCCGCCTCCAGAACCTAAAATTCAGAGACATTCAAACATATTTCCAAGCTGAATGACGTGGTGTCTGGTTCAACAGAGAATTAGTTCCCTTATTTAAAACAGTTTTGAAAGTAGGTTTCGTCACCAAATTAAATTTATCTTTTGAAACCAGAATTTAAATCAATGTTTGGAAATCCAATTTTATTTTCTATGGCATCAAAGTTCATGAGATTTGCAACAAGATAAATAAGATAAACCAATGGGACACTTTCTGAAGGACTGTGGTTCATGGAGGTATCCATGTGTGTGATGTGACTTAGAGTCCCTGCTTTACTCACTCCAAGAGCCTTCTTGATTTCAAATGGAAACAACAAAAACAAAGTAGTAAGACAAACTGAACCTGCAGAATAAGACTAATTTCTCTTCCTTCAACACTCAGCAGAGATCACACAAACCCATGTATGATGTCTGCTATGAACACTGGGGCTCAGCCAGGTATAGGCTAATAGACATAAAGCACTAACATCTGCTAGGACACAATGTGTGTGGGTTTGGGAAGGACTGTCAGTTACTCTGGTATCTAAAGTTCCTTAAGACATGGTTGAGAGGTTGGATCTGAATAACTGGTGAAAGATTAACCTGTAGGACCTTCTGCGCTTTTCCGCGAGCCTCAGCTACTGACCGAGTGTCGTCCACCTTAATCACTTTCCATCTGAGACTGTTTTTGTCCTTCGAATCACTCCTCTGCCAGGCTGAGCCGTTCAGTTCCTTTGAGCTCTGACTATCCCTGCGGTAGCCATTGCTGCTCAGCTCTGTGTGAGTCTGTGGATACGCCATACCATTAGTGTAGAAGACTGGTGCTGAATCTCCAATGAGGGCACCATCAAGTCGCATGGGGCAGGACAAGCTCTTCTGACTAAACAAGGCCACAGCTTTGGTGGACACCCCACCACCATTCTGAGAAGGCTGCGAAGGTATTCCTGAAAGGGTTGGCGGGTGCTGTTGCTGTGAAAAGGCAACAGAGGGTGCCGCAGAAGACGAGTTCCAGTTAGTGTGGATCTGGAGTCGGGCCGTGTGGAATCCTGACAGGCCTTCAATGTTGGTCAATTTGAGACACGGCTGCATACGCAATGTCCGCGATGTATGTGCAGTCCGTGTGGGGGTCCTACTGCAGACAGTGGTGGGACAGTCGACTAGCAGCTCTGGAGGGCGGACCCCCTGGATGATGGGGTAGCTCTTCTCAGATGTGTTCCAGGATGGGTGTACCTCTCTTTTTTTGGTCACGGGTCTCCTTCCCCTTCTCTTGGCTGTCACTCTAATGTTCTTGTTGGGTGGCTTCAGCATATCTACAGTTAAGAGTTGGTTTGTACAGGAGCGATATCTGTAGACGTCTTTGCTGCCCAACACATGGGGCTTGTGGCCCTCCTCGCTCAGCTCGTGAAGAAAGGTGACTAACTCCTCAGTGGACGAGAAGTCATGAGACTTTGGACAGAGGATCTTTAGAGCATCCAGAAGGACATTGTGCCCTGCTGAAGATATCCGGGACCATGAATGAACAGCCCTCTGCTCTTCATTCGCAAATGCCAATGGCCTTCCAACCACGGCACCTTTTCCCACATCAGCCATGTTTATAATCCTGTTAAGAGAAAACCGCATTTGGTTACAGAAGAAATGGATTTAAAACAAGAGTATTAGCTATGCAGCCTTAAATTCGTTAGATGCCTCTTAATGAAGACGATGAAAGTAAAAGTGGTATTTCAAAGGTAAGGTTTGTTCATTTAATGCCTTTCAAGATAAATAACAATCCCAACAACAAATCAATCAATCAATAATTAATCATTGTCAAATCAAATCATCCAGCAAATTTAACAAAAATGTATTTCTTAACATATCTCCATGAAAATTGCAGTGATGGAACATTGGTCTAATTTTGGGGCGGGCGGGAGAAGACTGACTTACTAGAGAAAGTGCCTTTCCTAACAAATTACTGTGTATATAAAGCCAATTTGATCAGAATCTAGATCTAGCATTAAATGAGATGAATGAACTACTGAAGGGTGTAGATTTCTAAGGGTGCATTACTGCTTGGAGAAGAAGCTTGTTTGCTGTCAGCAGCAATGTAATCAGACACCTCACATGATCAGACATCAACCCAGCAAATAAAATGGTAAAGCGCCAAACCTACTGAGAGAATGACCCCAGCTGGCTCATTACTCTGATCGGATACGCAGAAACCACAGCTGCCCTCAGTTCCCCAGACCTATGCCTTTATACCTTTAATCACAATGAGCAATATTAGGTGCTGATGCTACCAGGACCTTTAGGACCTCAGAAACCAAATGCCGGAGTCCTCTTCTGGTAGAAAAAAAGATCTATCTGCTTAGTGCACTGCCAGAGACACCTCAATGACAAATGATTCTATTAAACTCTTGTTATAGACAAAACATATTATATCAATTGTGTTTTCCTGCATGAAAATAAAATAAAAAACACAAAAAACACAAGTGAACTCATCCTAGGTTGTACATGGTGTTATGAGTCATGTTCAATTGCTGCACAAGCTTAAAAATCGAGAAGTACTCAGACAGCATGCCTACATATTGCCATTTGGAGTGTATCAATTCTTGTGATAGTCCCAAGTGGATTTATGGGATATACCCATGAGCACTGGATGCAGCGCCAATGTCTTCCTCTTTGCAGTGGATGATAAAAACTGTGTGGATGTTTTGATGAACCACCTGGCTACTAATATGGTATCTGCAATCCCTGCCAATGGCCAAGGTACATTACAGGGTTAGAACCACTGAATTTGTGAGTCCAAGTGAATCTGTATGCCAAAAGAAAAAATAGAAAGCCTTTATTATCAATGGTTACATCAAGATTAGGAACTGCCTTGGTCCAGAGATACACCCACACACGTTTGAGAGGTCACACTGATCCCTGACTTTTATGGGTCACCTGATTAGAATTTGATAGTTTAAGTGTCTTGTCTCAGATGTAATAAAATTCCGTGCAAGTAGTCATGATGTATCACATCATTCTCAATGAATATCTGTACCAATTTTGAGGGCACTGTGCCATTTGGCTACCAAATTAAAATCCACCTTCAAGTGAGTATCTAAGACAAAAGGAATCCCTCAAGGCATTCCGGAGACCTCACATTCACTGTTGCTGCTTTGGCCCTAAATAGAGAGGGAACAACCAAATTGCCAGACACCTAACAAAGCAAACATCAGAGAGTATGTTTAAAATTGAGAAAGACATCTTATCCAACACTGTAGACAAATCAATCAATGAACCGTTGTCCATTACCCACTGAATAGAATCGAAAGCATAAAGCTAGCAGAAGTCCAGGGCTGTTACAACAAGACTGGACACCAAATTACCAGTACAAATGCTTTCTGAAGGTAATTTGTGAGTTACCATTCAAGTTTGGTTGCTTTTCATGGAATTATGTTGTAGCTGCACAACATTGCTTTTGGTTAAACCACAGGCGCTAACCTCAAAGTAAGCTAGTTAGCGACACAAGACTGAGGAAGTTTCCTCAGACTACATGACACAATTGAGACTTAACACATCAACTTCCTGTTGGCAGTGGAGGCCACAGGAGGGGGAAAGTGTGACATGTTTGAAGCTAGCTAGTCTGATAAAACAAGCTAACTGATGTGTTTGCTCCAGTAAAGAGGACAAAGACACACACATGGTCACCTCGAGTAAACAAAATCTGACATGCTGGAAAACCAGCAAATGAGGGACAAGCTACTAAATGTGCGCAATTGTAAATTGTCCGCTGGCTTTTAAGCGCCCCCACATGGACGCGCCGATTACGCTAAGATTTCTTCTCGGTATTGTTGAACTGTGGCCGGCTGAATATTCCTGCAGTCTCCACACAGAGCCTCGTTTACAACTTTCATCGGTTTGGTGAAAGACGCCGCCATTTTTCTGACGGACATGAGAAGTGGCAGCGGCACACACTCTCAACCTCTGCCGTGAGTTGGAGCTGGCGCCAGGATCCGCCAGCGCTGCCGCCGCGGACCCCCCGCCCCCGGCTCTCTGCGACGGATTCAATCCACCACAAAGCTGTGGCCACCGACATGAGTGAAAGTGGAGGACGTAGCGGCAAAATTACCTTTCACCGGGGCTGCGTCGGCATCCTCCGCCCGCCGCTGCGCCGACGGTCCAACGGTAAAATGGCCGCAACAACAGCGGAGTGGAAGACAGAGCGAGGAGAGGCGGAGACAGCCAGGGAGAGAGGACAGGGGGCGGGTCCTGTGAGGGGGGCCGGGTGGGCAACAAACTAAATAATACAATAAAAAACAAATATGAACAATATTCAAATGTTGACACCAGCCGTTTAAAATTATAATAATAACAAAAAAGTAGATAAAACAACATGTATGTGAAACCATAACAATGCTTAAATAAACCAGACTCCACCAAAGACAGTGACGTCATTGCGAGGGCGGGGTTTATTACTATTTTTGTGTTTGAGGCTAAACAGATTGAGCTATGTTTATACACGATGTGGTTACATATATATTTACATTTCTAAATGATGCAGTGAGGTACTTCAAATCACAGGTCACAAGGGATCAAGTAAAACATTCTCTTCGGTTAGAAAAACAAAAAATATTACTATATTATATATATATATATATATATATATATATATATATATAATATTACATTTTACAATTCTGTGTTCTATGTATGCCTTGCTTCTGCTATATCATTACAATAAATACGAAAGTGAACTTTGAACGATGGATCCTTGGTGCATATTAAGCCTTGTTGGAATTGAATAGTCATCAAACACAAGCAGCATCTAGGCTGTAAATGTTAACAGAATAAAGCATGTTTTATTAATTGTTGATCTACCACTAATTTAACATGTATATGGGCATACAATCTGTTTATCATGTTCTCTAAATCTAAATTAAATATTAAATATTAAGTCACACAACTCATCCCTTCTCATACACTATCTGGACACTGGATGAAAAACCTCACAATGGTATGGGTTTCTTTCTGGTATGAACACAAAGTCCAGCTAAGCCCCAAAGGTCATATATTATTTAAGCACAGGAATTGTACAGTGGTGCCATGGTTAGCACAGTCCCATAGCAACCTCCAATTCTTTGTTTTTTTACAAGTCAGAAGACATGCAGCACGGGATAATGGGAGAGTCGCAACTAGTGGTTGGTTTATGTGAGCAGCCTCTTCTTCAAAGACACTGGAAGAAAAAGTGTTCTGAAGCTTTGGCTTGTCAAGCAGACAAGGTGAGACCTGAGGTTTATAAGGAATAAAAACCACAAATGATCATTTAATTTTTTTTTATTCGCAATCATAATTTATCATCTTTTTACACATTTTGACAGATGTGATAGGACAGATCTGTACTTTGGTCCATGTCCTCTCTGTTAACATGGAGGAGGTCAGCCAGCAGGGAGCCATCCAGCAGGAAGCTATCAAGATATTTTGGCTTCACTTCTAGAAGCCACTATTTTCTAAAGCATATAATAAAGCAAATAAATATTGCTTAATCTTGACAATACTGAACTGAAAGCAGCTCATGGCTAGCTTGACAGTTACTCTTCAGAATAGACTAAGCAAACTACTCATAAACAACACACATCATGCAAAACTTCAACAAAATCACCATCAACATCCAACAAATCTGAAAACAACATCCAGTCCCTGTGGTTGATCCGTCAGTCATTAACTTTCCGGGTTCGTCGGCAGAATGTCCAATTATGTTCCACTGTGTTCTCATTGGCTCTTTCGCTCATGTGGTGAACGCGTGTGTTGCGTATCGTGAAACCCTGGAAGATAACAAGAGACATATTAGTCGTCTCTTCATTATAATTTTACTTCATTTTACTGGGAAAATGTTCTATTAGCGTAGCAAAGTCCAGGACAAATATTCCACTGAAATAGTCGAAATTTCCCTAAGGTGCATCATCACACAAATTAAATGAAAGCCACATACAGCTTTGGAGATGAAGTCAAGCAGGTGGACACGCAGGCTGACTTCCTGTTGGTGGTCACATGGTCCAAAGGTGAAGGACACCTGGTAGTCTCTGGTGTCCATCATGTGTTTGTTCCACTTTGTGAAATTGCTGGAGATGGACTGCAACACTGCATGGACCTGATAGTTAAAAAATTATGAGACACAACATATCAACATCATAGCTATTGTATACACACATAAGCACCCCCCCCCCCCCCCCAGACCTGTTCCCACTGACCTTGGTGGTCCCCCCGACCAGACCTGTTCCCACTGACCTTGGTGGTGATGGTGAGCTGGGTGATGATGACTGCAACAGGGTTTGAGTATTTAGACAGTTTCCTGGTGCTGGACAGTTCCACCACCTCCTCATAAGTGTCAGTGGGGTAGGGCAGCACAGGCTTGGGGTCTCCCAGGCACTGGATCAGGGGCTCAATCTGATAGAAGTCGGCCTCCTTCCTGAGCAGCTCCGTCTCCTTGAAATCACACGGTAGCGTAAGCTCCGACGTCCGCAGGAAGTTGAGGATGTAGCTGAAACAGCATAAACACACAGGATCTGTCCAGACTGCTGAACTGATGATTCTGTAAAACTCTGAACTGTCAGTGAACGTCAGGACAGGAGGGAAAGAGCTGTTGCACATTCACACATAAACTAACTGGGAAACTGGGGAAATGGTGGGAAACATTTGTTTTGGATTTCCTGACAGATTGACTACTTTGCTAAACAATAATCACTGCTTTCAAACCTGAGACAACAGGTTCCTACTGATATGGGTTCAACTCATCAGCTCAATATGTCACACTGTGAAGGTTAATATTACATTTACCTGCTAGCTTCAGAAATCTTTTTTTTGGACTGTATAACCCCAACACACACACAAACCGAAAAAGTGGACCATCCCGGTCGATGAAATAGTTTCCATGCGAGTCCTTCACTGTAGGGAAGTCTCCTCTGAACATGGCTCCCAACATGGAGTCTGGATAACGCTGCAGCGTGGACATGGACACGCTGTAAATACAACCGCCTACATTCAGAGTCACCGGCGCACCCATCTGGAGAAAAGAGGAAGAAAAGTCAGATGCTTGGCGATTGGGTTATTTGGACCCAACGTAGCCTTTGCTGATTAATCAGGCTCATATTACATGATCCTATCACCTGACCATCTTCCCTGAAGAAAACAATCTGCATTAGCCTGGGCTAACAGTGTAGAACACAACATTAATAGTCAATCACAAACCATTCTGACACCGTTGTCTTTGATGACAGCTGTAATGCAATGGTCGCATGATGAGTGTCAAGTTAATTCTTCTCCCTTAACTTGAAAAGGGTTCAACAATTCCCAGAGCTCACTGGATTTTACTCCCCCAATGAAAATGCGAATCTGAGATTCTTTGGTATTTATTCTGGTTAGCAGATCTCGGCCTTTCTGGTGTCTGATCAACAATTCCCAAGGGCCGAACAAGTCTAGCGTTGTTCTTCCTGCAGATTACACAATTATCGACAACTTTTTTAGCAAGTCTGCGACCCTGAATTACCCATGCCTTTTTCCTCATCCTGAGGAGAGTGCCTGCCAC
Organism: Pseudorhombus dupliciocellatus; assembly: GCA_016785235.1. Classification (NCBI taxonomy): domain Eukaryota; kingdom Metazoa; phylum Chordata; class Actinopteri; order Pleuronectiformes; family Paralichthyidae; genus Pseudorhombus; species Pseudorhombus dupliciocellatus. The sequence goes on from JAFBJW010000312.1 coordinate 411,024, forward strand.
TCCCTCATGGTTGGAATTGTGGGCCTCCAATGCCACTAGTGTAGACAGCCAGGTTTGGTAAGGTAGGATCGGAACTGAGGTTTTGTCACTATCGAACGTTTGAACCCTCCCTCCACAGAGTAAGAGCGCAGAGTCTGGGTCTTTGTACACTGCTAATCTGTTAAGGGCTGTGATTGGAAGGGTTGTTCCCTTCTGGGCGGCAAGGAATAGATCTGTAAGTGCATCCTCACGTTCTCTTACGGTCAGTATTGAGGTATCATTTGGTGTGGCCTCCCACTTTGGTCTCCGACTTCCTGGTTGACCTTTCAGTTCCAGCCATCTTCTTGCAGCACGCCGCACCCAAGCAACGACCTTGATTAGCCGTGACAAGCTGCTAAACCTAGATATGTCGACGACATCCATAATGAAGCCACTGGGTATTTCCTCTTCCTTTTTGTCCTGGTGCTCCTCTTGCGGGCTCCTCTTGCTCCTCTGCGGGGTTTGTGTTTGAACGCCTTTTCCCAGTTTTGCTTGTGCTCTTGTTAGCACGGTGGAAAACGCCTTTCTTTGGAGCTTGCTTACACTCTCAGCAGCTTGGGACGCGATTTCTCTAGGCGATTTTATGGGCCATTCCTCCACCTGCTACTTGAGGAATTCTGGTCCAACTTGCCATGCTGAGTTCTCCCTGAGGTCTTCAGTGGAGGTGCCTCTCGTTATGATGTCTGCAATGTTGAGATCTCCAGGTATCCACCACCAGTCTTGCACTGGTGTACTCTTCTGGATCTCGCCCACTCTGTTTGCGAAGAATGTTTGATAGCCATAGCTTTCTCGTTGGATAGCTCCAAGGACAGTTTGACTGTCCACAAAGTGGAACCATTTCTCAACTTCTATTCTCGCATGTTTTTCAAAATATTTCCTAATTCTTGCTGCAAAGACGGCTCCGCAGATCTCAGCTTTTACTACTTCTCCTTTCTGATCCAGTGGTGTCAACTTGGCCTTTGATTCTACTAGTCGGACCTCAATGCCTCGATTAGTCTCCCACCTCAGATACATCACAGCTCCATAGGTCTGATTACTGCCATCAGAGAATGTGATCCCAAACAGTTTCTCCCTATGCCTTGCAGGCGTGAGGCTCCGTGGGAACAGGATTTGTCCAAGCTTCACATACTCTTCAAAGAGTTGAATGGCCTCTTCCCTAAGCTCTGCCGAGAGAGGCTTGTCCTAGGTGTCGTGGGTGCTGGCCCCACACTCTTGAAATGCCTTCCTGACAAGGATCGCCCCCTTCTGTTTGATAGGAACTACTAGGCCAAGAGGGTCATAAAGCCCTGCTACCTGGCTTAGAAAGTCTCTTCTAGTCAATGGATTGGGTGTTTCTAACCTAATTTCATGCAGGAGCAGGTCTTTCCCAATCCTCATTTTCTTCTTCCTTTTGGAAAAGTTTATAGAGGTCATCATGTAAATTTTGTCTTCCTCAACCTTGTAACCAATTCCCAGGGCTTTATTGTCTTCTTCTCTCATTAGATTCGGGAGGATCAAGGTTAGGTTCTCTTTCTCCTTTCCTAGGTCCTTAACTTCAACACTTGACCTCCCACTTTGACCTGATCGGACCCAGGGCTTAAGTGCGAATCCTCCTGCTTTCAAGATCTCCTCAACACCTGTCGTGATCCTGTCGTGATCTCTTGCAAGCTATTATGGGAGGTCAAGATGTCATCGACGTAACTGCCTTTTTCGAGGACTCTGCGTTCATCCTTCATATGGGCAAACATGGGTAGTTCTGCTGTCAGCCTCATGGCTATCTGTGCGATGCAGCCAGCAGGCTTATCCCCAATGTTGACTCTTGTGATGGCGAACTCACCTATGTCTTCATCTGGGCTGTCCCACCAAAGGAATCTGTGCAGATGCATTTCTCGTTCTTCTAACCACACAGAGTTGTACATTTTCCTTATGTCCCCCAGGGCTGCGTGAACTCCTTGTAACTGAATGAGGGTTTGGTGCCACCAGGTGACGTACCAAACCGGCCCTTTCCACTTGTTCTTTACTTCTTCTGAGAGCTTTATCGCTGCACCTCTTTGAAGGATTTCATGAATTTGGGACCTATAAGCGTCTTGCCACCCTGACTCTCTTCCTAGCTGTTTTTCGATCCTCAGGAAGGTAGCTTTGACGGCACTCCTGTTATTTGGAAGAGAGATGGGGTCTATGGTCCATGGGTACCATGCGTCCCAATGAGGAGTCGATGCATGGAGGTCTTCCAAGACGTAGGTTAGCCCGCCTTTTATGATCTCCATTTCTCTCTCTTCTACCAGAGTCATCTCCTTTCCACCTGGTGGACATTGTCCACAGCGGCACCCTCCACACTTCGGCTCACATGCTGCACCGATGCTGTCCCACTTTCACCATTCTAGGAAGTCCCGGTTGGTTCTTAAGGTTCTCGCCTTGTTAAGTTCCTCGTACTTTACAGCAGCGGTTCTCATTGTTCTGGCAAAGTGTGTGTTGGACATACATGCTGATACGGTAATGTCTTCAAAGAGTTGAGTGTGAGTTCCTTCTACTGTTATGCCTAATGGTCCTTCCCACAGTATGAGGTTCCCAATTACTTTCTTTCTTTGGGGAGCCAGTTGGCCTTCTCTGTGGCTTATGAGGAGATCAATCCTCTTAGGTCTCGCTAATTCCTGAACGGGGATGTTCGGAAAAAGTTCTAGTAACTTTGCTGGGTCTACGCTTGCATGAATGTCTGCTATTTTCTCTAATCCGTAGCAAGTTAAGTGGTAAGGTCTTATGTCTCCTTTGGCAGTTCGCACCTTAATTTCTAAGAGGTAGCGCTTCGACTTTACAGTTGTCTTCACTCCTGCCACACCATGGATCACGAGTGTGACGTCTTCCTCCTTAAGGTTAAGTTTTTGGGCCTCTTTGTGAGTGATATAATTTGTGTCTGATGCTAGATCGATTAATGTCCCGATTCTCCTCCCGGTACCTGTTGTCACTTCCAGGAGAATCATAATTACCGGCAACTCCTGTAGTCCATTCTGTATTGGAGGGCTTGGCTCCTTGCTTGAGATACTAAGGGATTTGGATGTGGCGTTAGAGTAAGCATTGTAAACACGTTTTGCATCCTCCGGGGGGACTTTATGCTTCCTCATAACTTCCTTTAGGTCTTCTTTGACTCGATTTTTGCTTCTCTCTTCCTCCGATACGGGTACAGGTTTTTTCTTCCTCTGCGGTGAATTTCCAACTTTTGGGCAGAGGTAATAATGATGCTCTGGGGCTCGTTCCTCCTTGCATGTCTGGTTTGTACACAGGAAGATACCTCTGCAAGCCCAGTTGTCGGGATGGTTTTCAAGGCACTTCTCGCATGCCTTTAGGTTCTTGATTGTGGCCTTTCTTTCATCCAGTTTCATCTCCCGAAACTGTTTGCAGAAGTAAAGTTTGTTTTGGTGCTTCCTATCTCCACAGACCGCGCATCCATTCTGGTAGGTATCTGTATTTGAGGATCTAGTCCTAGCATGCTTAAGTTCAGGTTTAGACACTTTAAACTTAGGTGCTCCGCTGCTTGACTCCTCGATCTTCACCATACTGATCTTTTCATACGTTGTTCGCCTCTGCTTGAGGAACCTTAAGAGATGATCAAATTGGTTCTCCGGGGTTACACCGAACTTCCCTTCATAGTCAAACCAATTCCCCAGAATGGGTTCAGGTAGTTTTCCCAGAATGTAGCTTATTGTTAATGGGTTGGTCATGGCACTGATGCCTCCTATCTGAACTAAATCGTGAACTGCTTTCTCTACGGCTTCAATTAGCTTGATTACCTCCTGTGGGCGGGTGACATCCACGGGGGGCATTCTTAGGAGTTCTTGCATTATTTCACGAGTGATGAACTCACGGTTTCCATAGCGATCCTCAAGGATGTCCAAGACCTCTTCAGCAGTGGCGTAGTCTTTGAGGGAAAGTTTCCTTTTGATATCGTTTTCAATACTTTCAAGCAGTTGAGCCTTCTTCACTTCTCCGGAACCCGTTGGTTCCCCCTGTCGCTGAAGTGCTTCCCAATCCGATTTCTACCTGTAAAAGTCGCGCTTATTTCCATCGAATATGGGTAGGGTTACGGGCTTCAGGTTAATGGCTTGTACGGGATTTCTGGTTGCGACCCATGACCCATCAAATGGTTCACTCTTGATTCCACGATATCTTGGGACGCCCTGGTTCGCCCTCTCCTGCATGAGACTGCGCTTCTTGGACTCTAAGTCTGCGAGGTCTGCTTCAAGCAACTCCATATCATCAAAGATGCCGTGATGCATCTCCTCTGGGATACAATCTATCCACTTCTCGAACACTTCTTTTGCCTGGTGTATCAGTTGTTTTCGGTGATCGATTTCAATTTCATATCCTTCTTGGCTTGATGCTTGGCTGGTGTCTTGGCAAGCCTTCATTGCCTTTGCGAGGGCCCAGGTTATTGGCCTCTTCGCAAACTTGTTCCAGAGAGTCTCCTTGATTGAGTCACTGGCTTCCCTTTGGTTACTTGTGCACTGGTCCGCAGTCTCTGCCAAATCAGCCTCTTCCATTATGGTGAGCTTGGTCCCCTCCTCTTTCATTCGGGCTTTTAACTCATGGTTAACCTCAAAGAGGGCCGTAGCTTTCCCATCAATGTCTTCCAAAGCGTTTTTCAGCATTCCTATGGTCATGTTTTATGCAGTTCCTGGTGACTCTGTCAACCGTAGCAGTGAAGGAATTCTTCGCTGCCCTTCTCAACTCCCCGAGTTGGCTAATCGACTTTCCTTCAGCCATGATGAAAGTCTTGAGTTTGATCCTCAGGATCCAGGGATTCTGCCCTGGCCGTTGGCTTTCAGCTCTGGTCTCCTGATCCTGGATTTCCGCTTCCTGGGGTTGCCCAATGGTGGCGGTTTTTTACTGTCAAGTTAATTCTTCTCCCTTAACTTGAAAAGGGTTCAACAATTCCCAGAGCTCACTGGATTTTACTCCCCCAATGAAAATGCGAATCTGAGGTTCTTTGGTATTTATCCTGGTTAGCAGATCTCGGCCTTTCTGGTGTCTGATCACCTCTCTAGCGGTATTCCGGTTATGCCAATAATCCCTGGACCCCGAGATGGGTTCAGGCAGGTGGATGGCTGGATGGCGGGTCCGATTAGTCCTTGAGGTGGTTGTAGTGGTAGGTTACGAGTTGCAAGTCGCGGTCTGTTGTTGTAGTCGTAGGCAGTGGGTAGTGGTAGGTAAAAAACCGTTAGTCGCTCTGGGAATCCGGCAGTCTTCTCGCCACTGTCTCGCTGTGAGTTGATTCCGAATGAGCTATGCTCTGGGCGCCTATTGTTTTTAACGGTTACACATCGCTTTGAATCAAAGGATTTACTTTGCTGAGCATTATTTTATACATCAAAGGAATTTGAAGGAAAACATTAAAGGAGATGGAGGAATCTTCCATTCCAGCTCGACAATGAGGGTTTGCAGGCATGTTAGCATGGACGGGAAAAGAACTTTATCATAATTCAAACACACGCACCATGTAACCCAGGTCTCCATTCTCCATCTGCAGCTCTGGAGTGGCTCAAAGACGGGGTGGTTTCTCTTAAGGTCAAACTGTCAAGGAGATCATTTCTGCGGTTTTCCACCAACACCTGCAACGGGAGGACGGAAGGCTTGAGAAATGGTTACCATGGTCACAGCCAGCAAGCTGATGCAGCAGTGTTTGGCTGACTAGTCTTGCGTCCATAATGTCCTGATGTGTCCAAACAACAGTGGCCAGTGAGATTCCTACATGCTTGTATTGGACTGTCTTTCCATAATTTCAGAGAATTGTATTTCCTTTAGAGTTTTTTCAAATGAAAATTGTCTTATTATTTGTGACTGTAATTGTTGTTGTGCTCATGATTCTAGAAGCTGCTTTTTAAATGTTTATATTGCATTACCATCTGTCCTTCCTTTATATTAAACCAATTCCATTGTATTTAATATTTAATTTTGATCAAGATTGATTTTAAAATGTGTTTTTTCTGTTCATTGTGTCTCTGTGCGACTCCACCTGTGTCTGGCTCCACGAACAGAGCTGGACTGAAACCAGCGATTGTGCAGCCCTGAGCTGCGTCACAGAGTAAACACGTGTCCATTGTTTGTCTCCATTCAGACAATGACGTGAAAACCAGCTGATGTTTCCTCCTCTGCCACTAGCAGCTGCTAGTTAGCCTGTTAGCATGACGCGCCAGAGAAGAGACACGGCGTCAGAGAGAAACACCAAAAAATAAATAATACAAATTTCACCTGAGTTCCATCGCTGCTTCAACTGGGTTCAGCTGCAGGAGACACTGAACGGGGTCCCAGCGGCAGCAGCCATGATATACACACACCTAAACACCGGAAACAAGAGGGAACATCCGGGGAGTCTTTTCAAAATAATGGTCCATTCAAAGGAAGCGCAAGATAGATAGATAGATAGATAGATAGATAGATAGATAGATAGATAGATAGACAGATAGACAGATAGATAGATAGATAGATAGATAGATAGATAGATAGAACTTTATTGATTCCTTCAGGAGGGTTCCCTCAGGAAAATTAGAGTTCCAGTAGCAATTTACAATACAGAGTATCAGAATGAAATTAAAAAAAGTAGTAATGCTTGCATATGAACTCGAACCCTTTCCTATGGCTTATCACTGGGCTATTTTCAGCAATACTTAATAAAGAAACACAATTGTGCTTGACGAAGTTCCTCTTAGACAAATGGAGGCCGGACAAGGCAGCTCCCCTGCCCTCCCTGCAGTTGGCTTCAGTGTTTTTTTTATTTCTCAAAAACAGTTGTCTCTTTGTTTCTTATGTTTCCTGTTGACCCAACTATATAACACCCTTCTCGACTGACTATTCCAGTTATTACACGTCAGCATCCATGCTGACTGTGCAACCCTCTGAAGAGCTTTCTATTAAATTGGTCTGAGAAACTATTTATCTCGCATCTAATCTAGTGTATATTAAGTTTTAATACACATCTTCTTGGCTGTGCAAAACTATAGGCAACAGCTTATATCATACACCATACTCAGTAACTAACTCTATCAATGAATAGTTTTAAGAGGAACGTGTTAATCAAAATATTTTTTATGTAAAATAAAATCATGTCGTTTGCACAACTACAACTACCTCCCGTCACCAGAGGGCAGCAGTGTCATTGTCACCGTGACCAGGAACCGGATGTCGCGTTGTTTATACACGGGTACTTCCTGTTGGTCTTAGCTACTGTCTTGCGTCCGCTGCGGAGAAAGTTCTGCGTTAGGCTCTCCTCCCATCTCTCTCTGGGGTGAAACTAACGCCGGGGCACTTGTCGCTGAGGCCGAGGAGCTTCACAGAGAAGCGGTGAGGTGGAAGCCCCGCTGTTAGCCTGTAGCATTAGCCTGGAGCGATGACCGCGGACGGAGGTTTTCTTTCTGCGTACTTCGACTGTTGACTCAAACCTGAGAGCTGCCGATCATCATGTCGAGTGAAAATACCAACGCGAGGAGCCAGGAGGAGAACGGCCCCTCGTCCGACCCTAAAGAGCACGACTACGCTCACTCCTTGGACAGCAGCGCTGCTCCCGCTGAGGCGCCCTCCTTCTCCGGTGCAGCGGCGGGCGACGGTGGAGTCATCGCGCAGGAAAGCTTCCCTGTGCCGGCGGAACAAGAGCAGAGCACCCCGGTGCAGCCCGTCGCCTCTCTGCCGGTAGAGATTCCCGAACCGGCCGTGGGTGCAGAGGTGGACTGTCCCGTGGGGAATTATGTGGAAGCGACCTCCCTGCTGGCGCAGACCGCCTCCCCGGCCCCGCAGCGCGGCAGCCGCCGGCGGTGCGTCTTACCGGAGGACAGTAACTGCTCCTGCTGCAAGTCCCTGTTCGAGAGACACGGCCGCAGCTTCAACCGCAGGGCCGTGCACACCTTCACCTCACCGGAGACCGTGCACTGGGTCTTTCCGGACACCGTGGTGCAGGACAGGTCCTTCCTCTGTGAGATATGTGCGCAGGTGATCCGGAGCAAATGCAAACGCAAACAGGTCGGCAAGCGGCCAGTGTGGCTGAAACCACCGGACACCAAACAGGTAGATCGAGTGTGTGAGTGAGTAAACAGTAAATAGTCAGAAGTTAAATCGCTTTGCTTGATACAACGTGTCGCTGTTTCCACTAATACAAAAGACCTGAAGCTGCTTCAGTCCTTGGTGTTGCTTTGTTTACAGCAGTCGGACGGCAGAGACAAGAAGAAGAAAGGCCGGAGGATGGGGAAGAAGAGCAAAGCGGCCCAGCTGGTTAGCAAGTCCTGCTACAAGGCTGCTTTCAAAATGCTGTGGTCTGCTAAAGGCGCCCGGAAGCCCATGATGGACTTCTGGTGTAAACAGCTGAAAGAGGAGGCGAGGATTGACACTCGGGATAAATTGCTCACGTCTTCATAGCGTCAGCACATTTCTTATAATTTGTTGTTTGCTTCCTTTTGTGGTGCAGATGAAGTTACTGTCGCGGCAAACAGGAAGTCCCTTTCATCACAAGGTGTCGAGCAGGAAGCCACTGTCTTCCTTCCCCTGGCGACGATGTCTGAACTGGGCCCAGGAGAAAGCTCCACTGGTCACCACCTGCCTCCGCGCGCTGTTCCCTGACCTCAACGCCCTCGCCAAGAGCAGCCAGTAGGTTACATGTTTGAGCTTTAAATAATAAATTCTACAGATTACCTTTTCTATTCTGTCATCTCCATCGTAGGCCTGTGTGTCTAAATCTGAGCAGCTGTGGGTCGGTGGTCTGATGAGCATGTTTTTCTTTTCTGCGGTAGCCTCCTGTCGGAGGAGCAGGCACAGACGCTTCTGGAGCGTCGCGCTGTGTTGGCGCTCTCCATCCCACTTTTCACTCGAAATATCTGGAAGAACAACTTCCTGCAGGCTGCTCTGGGGGCGGAGCTCCGCTTACAGGGCTGCTCTGGCGCCGCTCTCGATGCCCTCAACACCATGGGACTGTGTCAAAACAAGGACACTGTCAGGTTGCTGTTGCACAGGCTCCGAAATGGCAAGAAGGCTGTGAGTATCACGATCAGCTGTCACCTGTAACTCTTGTGCATGGCTAGCTAGTGAACACGGAGACAGATATAAACTCTTAAGAGACATAATGTTGATCTAACATTTGTCAGTACAACTCAGACTTTCAAATGATAACTTTGATCACAATCTGTCACAGAGTAAATGTGTCAATACTTAGCCAGGAATTCATTCTAGGTCCAATGACTTAAATGCATTTCTTTTTTTTTTTCAGTCAACACAAAATGGACGACAAAGGACAAGGTTGATGCAAGAACAGATTAAAGGAGAACAGATGTCAGATGTGGAGGAAGAAGATATCGAAGAGGAAGAGGAGGATGAGGAAGTGGAAGAGGACGATGATGAGGAGAGTGAGGAGGAGGAGGAGGAGGAGGAGGAAGAACAGGAAGAAGAAGAAGAAGAAGAGGCAGAACTACAATTGGCAGTTGAGGAGGAAGAGGTGCAGGATGGAGTGCCGCAGGAAGAGGAGGAGGAAGAGGACGATCAAGCAGCTGAGGAGAAAGAGGAGAAGAAGAGGAGGAGAAAGAAAGCAAAGAAGCAGAGGAAAGAAGAAAAGAGGAAGGAGAAAGGCAAACGAAAGGCTAAACAGAGGGGGGAGGAGGAGGAGGACGAAGATGAGGGGTTGGAGCAGAAGAAGAGGAGGGTGGTGGTGGTGAGGCTCGGCCTGCTGAAGGGACATTCGGAGGTTGGACGAGCCGACCTCTCAGCTCCCTAAGACTTGTAGGCCCCACCCATGAACTCAACATACAACCCCACCCACAACCAGAGAGTATGAAAGGCTCTGCCCTTACCTCTGTTAGCTCATTAAATCGCTTCTGAATTTCCTTCGTTAAATTAAACTTGACAATATTACAAAACACCTTCATCCTCAGAAATCTGATTCAGTGGCTCGTCTGTGTCCAGGACAACTATCGAATTGGAACATAAAACCGCCAACAGAGGTCAAATTATATCAATAACATGAGTTTGGTTTATATACATTTTAGTTTTTAACATTTTGTTCAAGTGTTTGTAAACTTAGACAAAAAAATCATCTGATATCCTTGTTTCCTAAAGATTATTTTTGTTTTAAAAGCGTGTCTGATTCTTTGGTATTAAAGAGTTTGATTTGAAGCCTCTGGTCGGGGACATGGGGTCCACCTAAGGATTAAATGTTCAAAGTATATGACTGTGGCTTATCGTTATGGAAACTGACTAAACCAGCCACTGATTTGATTTGTTCGAACATCTGAGCTGTGTTTTCAGAAGTGATCTTCCAGATGTTTCTCCAGCTGCTGGATGATGGAAGTATTTTTTTCTTCTCTCTCAGTTCGGAGTTCAACTCACAGTGCTCACAGTCTGAAGGTGTTTTTTTCTGAGCTGCAATTTATACTTTTATTTTTTAAATTGATGCTTCAGAACCAGTTTGAAGGAGACTGTAAATAAATATGGATGACATATTCCCACAGATACAAGTCTAAATCCTGCCTCCACCATGTTAGCAGATTGGACGGGGATCAAACTTATGTTTAATAAAAATGTCTGAAATATAGCTTGGGTCACTTTAGGTTGTAAGAGTTCATTTCTGATAAGTTTCTAATTTATTTGAAGCCATTAAAAGGGTGAAAATAGAGAATCATTCTTCCGCTAATCAATACAAGGGTCACCGTTTGAGGCGTGGTGAAGGAGAAAGGTTTTTATTTCTGTAACAGATTAATTTACAGCAACAAAAACATCCACACAGCTGCTGTAGCAACAATAAATTATCCTGACCACACTCCACCTCCAGTACTCGGCTGGGTCATTCTTCACTGCTGCTTCCAAAGAGTTAAGTGCCAGTATAATTAAATTAATAGGCTGTGTTTTGGAGGTTAGAAAAGTAAAAGTGTATATTCCCAACAAAAAAGCAGGAGCAGAAACTGAGTTATAATCAGCCTGAAGATTTGAGAGCTCGTAGGAATAAAACTCTTAAAATACTTGAATGCTTCTCCAAATGTTTTATGAATCTGCTGAAGAGTCATCTCATTGAAGTTAAGAACTTGATTAAGATGAGGGTTGAATTGTAAATAAGAACATCTGACTGAACACGGTTTCGCACTCAATTCTTTCCTGAACGCAGCAACTTTTACCTGAGTCCCTCTGGAGGGCTGAGGAAGTTAGGTGTACATGTGGATTCTGACCCTGCCAGCTCTCAGACATGATCACTGATCAAATCCTCACCTTTCTTATGCTCACCCTGCAATTTTTTTTTTCACCAAATGTCACAGAATTATAGTTTAGAATCTACAGGATAAAGCTACTTTTATTTTGAAGAGGGAGAAGTGGACAGAGCAACCAGAGCCACAGGCAGAGTTCAGTCAAGTCTGAAGCTGCGTAACTGAAGTGATGACTTGGCTGAACTGTGAGTCAGCAGCTCTGGGTGCAGGTTGAACAGCTGTGCGTTTCAACAATCAACATCTGGCTGGAAACTTAACAGTCAGGAGAAGTTTTTAAAGAATGTTTGACTGTATTTACACAAGGTTTAAATATATGACCAACATCTGTGAGCAGTACAGAGGATTGTGGTAGGTTATTCCTGTCTGTGTGTGTGTGTGTGCCTCAGATGTTGAGGGTCTTTTTGACCGAGACGATGATGTCCTTGATCTGTGGCAGACTGTTGTCCTCCAGAATTTTGGCATAGGGCATTGGGATGTCAACTCCCGTCACTCTGGTGACAGGAGCGTCAAGGTAGTTGAAAGCTGGACCTGCAAACATGCACAGGAGATTAGGAAACAACCAACACATCAGGATACCAGTTCCATCCAGGCTTGAAGTTCCCTGACTGATCAGGACACAGCTGCGGGAGAAAGCTCACCTTCCATGATCCTGGCACAGATTTCGGCTCCGACGCCGAACTGAGGCCAGCCGCCTTCCACCGTCACCAGATGGTTCGTCTTCATCACACTGGTCTCAATACACTCGATATCCAAAGGACGGATGGTCCGCATGTTGATTACCTGACAAACACGCAGAGGATGTAGTTAACCCACCACTGAGCTCAGGTAACTTGCGTCAGCCATCATCCACTTGGTTCCTCTACCTCGCACTCTATTCCCTCCTTGGCAAGGACAGCAGCGGCGTCCAGGCAGTGACTGACGTACCGAGAGTGGGACACCAATGTGATGTGAGTCCCTGAAACACAGGAGAAAGAAGAGAGTCTGGAATCAATTTGCTGATTTTAATCAGAATGTTAAGAAAACACTTCACTGCTTGACACCGACAGCATCAGTCTCACCTTGTCTCTCGACTTTGGCCTTGCCGATGGGAATGGTGAAGTCCTTGGACTGTGACTCCTCCGACATCTCAAAGGCAACACCGTACATCAGCTCGTTCTCCAGGAACACCACTGTAACACACACACACATTGAACTTCAGCTTATACAACTTTAAAACATTTCTATACAAATGAGCCCAAGCTTAAAAGAAGAACTGGAGGAAACCAAGCCAATGACAGAACGGCTCTCACCGGGGTTATCATCTCTGATGGCTGACTTCAGGAGACCTTTTGCATCTTCAGAGTTCCAGGGACTAATAACCTTCAGACCGGGACAGTGAGCGTACCTGCAGACAGACAACAATGACGATAGAACCACAACTAATGTCAGACCATCTTTATCTTCTGTGTTACTTTTAAAAAGGGTCAATTGTCTCAGTCTGGTTTCTGGTTCAGTGAACTTCAGTGAAGATCTGAAAACCTTTTTTCAGTTCTGATTTTCAGTGTTAATGAACGTGCAACTAACAAATGATGCTGAGCCTTGAAAGAAGATGGAGTCCCGACCCAGCGTTATTTTGATTCCAGTACCAGAATGAAAATGAACGCACCATGCAGCGAAGCACTGCGAGTGCTGTGCAGCCACACCCGCCGACGCTCCGTTGGGTCCCCTGAAAACGATGGGCACCGACTGCAGACCGGCGGACATGTAGTAGGTCTTTGCTGCAGAGTTGATGACCTGGTCGATGGCTTGCATGGAGAAGTTAAAGGTCATGAACTCACAGATGGGTCTGAGGCCGGCCTGCAGGGGGTGACACGTCCGTATGAGATACTCAGATTTCGTCAAATCCATTAAAGAAATGTCTCAACGTTATTTAAAATAGGAACATTTTACCAGACATTAAACAAGACTGCAGAGGCTGAATTTTGTAGTTTCATACGGAACACTTTTTTTTTAAAGCAGAGTTCCAAAAGATGAATTTTAAATTCTCTCACGTGCATCAGCTGAACTCACCATGGCAGATCCCACTGCGATTCCAGTGAAGCCCATCTGTGTGCCAGAGAGGGGAGCAGCATGTTAGTTCCAGAGATTTAATCAAACCAAACCGACAGAAAAGAGTCTCATCAGTTTTTCACATCCATGTACAACAGAAGGCAAGTGGTGGAGTGTCTCACCTCTGAGATTGGAGTGTCGATGATACGTTGGTCTCCGTACTTCTTCCAGAGACCTCTGCTCACCTACACACACACACATTTTAAAGCTTTAAACCTTTGGCACCTCTGAGTTAGTTACATCCATTCCTGTGGAGCGAATTCATGAACCCCCCCCCCCCCCCAATTCATGACCCCCCCCCCCCCCCCCCACATTTTCTGATGAGTGTCCGCTCACCTTGTAGGCTCCGTCATACTGAGCCACCTCTTCTCCCATCAGGAACACCCGCTCGTCCCTCTCCAGCTCCTCGTCCAGCGCCTGGTTGAGGGCATCGCGAACAGTCACCTAATAAACAGCAGGAAGAGAGTTAGAAATATCAAGAAAAACACTTTCTGATAACAGCACTCAGAATCTCTTTTGTTTGCATGTGCCAAATAAAAGGTAAATTAAAAACATATCAGATCCAAACAAATATATTTAAAAGTGTTTACATAAAACATGGGGCACTGTATTGATCTCAATAACATTTAGGCATGGATTAAACTGCACTAGAAACTGAAAACCTGTGGGGCAAAGGAAGAATTGTGTTTCTAAAGGAGGCTGTGAAAACAGTCATTAAATTCAATGACAACAAACACCTCTGACAAAACATATTATACATGGGGGTAATATGAGCAATGACAAACAGTCTGAATAAGTGAGTCAGTTTTTTTGGTGTTAAAATGTCACTTCCTGTCTAACAGGGAGGATTACAGTGCACCTGTAGTGCAATGCATGTTAAAAGTTAAACTCTGCACCATATTCTACCCACAAATCATCTCTGAAAAAAAATGCCTCTGAACACAAAAAAATGACCCACTACTAGGTGTGTCCATCCTGAGCTACTGTAGAAACATGGTGTTGCAACATGGCAGCCTCTGAGGATAAGGACTCACTTGTGATGCAGTCTACGGTCTTATTCTAGAGAAACAAAAAACCCACCATACATCCATGTTTCAGGTGACTGTAAACAAATGAGGACACTATAAATCAATTTATGGCGATGAGTCCTTCACACGTGACCTTTAAAGAGAGAGAGTGATTTGTCTGCAGCTAGTGTTGAAAATGAAGCTCCACACACTGAGTTTTGGAAGTGACCACAGTTTGATCCTCGGTGTCAGGTGTTGTCCTGACACTGGAAACACAGCCCTGAGAAACCTGTGTCACCGATGACAAACCCACACACTGTCCCAGTGATGGATTCAAGCACCCGGAGAATCGACATGAGACCGAGCACTGCAGATATCCACTTCGCTTCAAACCCATCACACTGGGTGAGACTGTTCCCAGCTGGTACCTGTCATCCCACTACCCAGTTTAAACACCACGGGGAACACAGCGCTAGCTGAGGCTGGCGTTAGCCTGTTAGCTGCTCACTGACCTGCACTGCGGCCGGGACGCTCCTGTGAAAGCCCCGCAGACTGGACACGGCGCTCTGAGGGAAGACACACACACAGCAGACACACACAGTCAGCTGCTGGTTCTGTTAATCAAAGTGCACCGTCAAGACGTTAGAATGAGTCCAGACCTTAGTGGAGCGGAGAAAACACCTCACGGACGCCGCCATCTTCACCCTGTCCTCTGCTGGAGAGAAGGAGGGGACTCCGCTGAGGTCGGCGGGTTTCCACCAATTATCGCCGCGATTTACTTATACGCCAGTTGACGTCATGTCACTAAGCCAATCATAGCGGCCTGGCGTCGAAGGAGGCGGGAGGGAACGAGAGCGGAAAAACCCAAGGACACAAAGTCAAAATGTATGGAGGAAAAAACGTGCCATGAAATAATAATTTATATTTAATTACAGTACATAACATTACTAAAAATATGTAACAAATGTTAGGACTCAATTATTTTATGATTGAGTATTGAAATACATTTCATGATTTAGTTATAAAACCATAATTGTTAAGT
Organism: Pseudorhombus dupliciocellatus; assembly: GCA_016785235.1. Classification (NCBI taxonomy): domain Eukaryota; kingdom Metazoa; phylum Chordata; class Actinopteri; order Pleuronectiformes; family Paralichthyidae; genus Pseudorhombus; species Pseudorhombus dupliciocellatus. The sequence goes on from JAFBJW010000312.1 coordinate 426,380, forward strand.
AAATCTTTTACTAAATAGTCAAAAATCTAAATCACTTTCTTAAATTGATTCCATGGCTTACCCAAATATATATTTTAATACATTTAGTTTATTAATTAATTATTTTGTTATCTGATGAAAAGAGTGTACATACAATTTGTATATAACATACAGAAAGCCCAAATAAAAGTGGGTATTTTTCTACATATCAATAAATTAGACAATATTAATTATTTAGTATTTTACTTTTTATTCATTTTAAGATAAATTGCCAAACATCAGATGTTAGCATCACTGGGCCAATAAATACAACTTAGTCACGGATTTCCTGAACCTTTTTAATCAATGGTCATTTGGTAGATGCAGTTATAATTTCATCAAAGCTGGCATACTGGAGTTCTAACTTCAGTATGGATGAACACATTCATTGTACAGCTGCAATAGATGTAGAGGATTTCAGAGATTTTAGGACTTGATAACATTGTGTGACAATAACCTGGACGCTGCAGTGGTTTTAACAACAACTTGCTTGTAAACCTGCAAGTTGTGCACATGGACACAAACACACCTCCGGACCTGTCTCCCACCTCTCACGGGTAAAGTGCTGCAGAGAAACATTCGGATACAATTTAATGACCATTCAAAACTGAAGACCATCGCATTGGACCGGATTGCACAGAATAGCAAAGACAAATGATTTCAGCACAGAGCAGTCGACAAACACTACGAGTGCTCAAACCGCTCAGAATCTTCAGGCTGCAGGATTCACCTGAACTCTGGACTCTGCTGCAGAGGAAACACTTTAGCACACAGGATGTCAGGGGATCACGGGTGAGAGGGTTAAAGTGAAGCTAAAGAAATTTAAAGTGGGCGTCTGATCACTTTTCAGCAGGGTGAAATTGAAAAGATTCACGCTCTGTAAACAGGGGGGGGGGCTCTCTGCAGGTGCACTAAACACTGTCTTCACTAATTAACATGTTATATTGTTTTATTTGAATTTTATTGTGGAAAAAGTAATAATCAATCTAAACATCTTCATATCCTGTGTGCTAAAGTGTTTATACCCTCAGCAGACAGAGCTTCATACACACAGATACGGTCACATGCAATACTTTTACTATAAACAAAATCAGATAGGCACAATGATCCATATGGCACAGTAAAACAAAGGAATCTCAGCTGTGATGACAATAAACATTCAAAAGCGACAGAATTAAAACCAAAAACATCAGGAATCACCCCAACATGGGTCTGACATCAGTCCTGAAATGAAGACAAAGTTAGAGGACGGGGTTTCCCAAACAAAACAACCTGGATTTCTGCAGGTTTGACTCAATCAACATTACTTCTCTGATCACAAAGACAAACAAGTTCCTTCTTCCAGGCTGCTGATGACCGCAGGTCAGATGTTTGATTTACTTTAGCGAGTTCAGAAGTCACATTAGGAAAACTGACAGGTCTCAGATCTGTGATTCCTGGACGCCTCTGCTCCAAACCTTTACATTATAAGACAAGAGGTTTTCAACACTCTTAGTGAGTTCTTCTGATTTCATTTTAATTCATTCAATTTTAAATATTTTAATTCAATTTTGATTGTTGAGACCTAATTCAAATTAGGACTGAATTGTTAAGTCTGCTCCCAGAGCATCTCTTTAGAATAAATCTACATCTGACCGACCAAGTGACCTGTCATAAAGATAATGGTATTTAATAACAAAGAAATGAGTCAATGAAAGTGTTTCGTTGTTTTTGCATTGCAGCGTTCTTCAGTTCATCTGATACTGCAGTGAGCGGGCGGCAGTCTGGATGCTACATGTCAAAAATAAGTCAGGTCCTCTACACTGCTCCAGGATCAGGACTGTGCAGCGCCATGACAACGTCAGAGCACATAGTTTTTTGGATCCAGGAGATTTAAGTTTGTCACCCAGTGGGATCAGGCATCCACAGAATCCCACACTCCAAACCATCTTTCTATCTGGAGCCCTCTGCTCAGGCCCCTCAGGGGCCAAGGATTGTCTTCAGTTCTTGAAAGCACAGACTGAGGTGACAGTTAGCTCCCCCCACAGTCCTCTGCTCTCTCTAACCACAGCAATGGATTAAAAAAATAAAATAAAAGCAGGTAAAAGCAGGAATAGAGATAAAAACTAAAAATGGTACTTGTTGATTTGTTTTCACATCTCTGGGAGCAGCGACATGAACAAGACCGCGATGCAGAACCACTGGGTCGTCATGTCGCTGGGATGATGGTTTGCAGGTGGAGGATGGGTTGCAGTGGCGTGGGCGGGGTCAGGTGACGGGCTTGCTGCGGTCGATGGTCTCAGCCTTCCTCAGTTTACCCTTACTGAAGGTCTGGATGGAGCTCAGCAGGGCCGAGCGACCTCCCCCTGTGCCGTCAGAGGGAAGCAGAGGAGGAGGACAGGACGAAGAGTCCGGCATAGGAGGAGGAGGAGGAGGGGGAGGTGGAGGAGGAGCAGTCTGGGCTCCTGGATTAACAAGAGAAGAAGGGAGAGCAAGGAATGAGAGAGAGCAGTGGTTTCTAGTCACTTCCACCAAGTCCCCAGAGGTTGGTTGCACAAAGATTTAATGAGGTCAGTTCCACTCTTCAGTCTCAGGACAGTTAGAGCGGTCACATGATGCTCTCACTGTAAATCAAACACTCACTGGGGAAAGAGAGGACATCCTATCAGACTTCAGCTGATACCACAGAATCTATGATTTTTAGTGACATAGTTTATCTTTGTGAAACCAGCACCTGCAGATCAGTGTCCAGGCTGAACTCAATACACCATCAGTTTTGGGTTTTAGTTTAAGTTGCATGATTCTAACCGCAATGTCTTCTGGGACTTCAGCTCATTCTCTTGTGGTCTAATATCAATGTTTGTAGATAATGATGGATGACACGTCTCCGCTTCCTCCCATTTTGCAAAGATTTAGCCAAAATATCCCAGAGGCTGCCACCTGCAGCCACCAGGGGGAGGTCCAGATGATTAGGCTTCACCTAAGAGCATGTCGGCCATCTTTATAGACGTACTGTTCGTTGCTCTTTATCTGAGCTGCTGTTTCCCAAACAAAGCCCTGTCTTTTCGTTCTGTCAGAAACCCTTTGATGAACAGAATAAACTGAGGGTGAGTTGAACCTGAACCTGGTACTTCTCCTCCTCGTTTGACACTGTGCATCCCGAACCACATGAAACCCAGGGATGACGACAGGCAGCAAAGAAAGATGCTGGGGAGCTCAAACAGAAAGCTAAAGCAGAGACCAACAGCAGCAGCTCTCTGATGACGCACAGCTACGCAATGAAAGAAGAGACAGATTATACACCAGACCTGGAGACAAGAGACAGTCTGCCTGGTTACAGATGATGTAATCAGCTAAAAAATAAACTATTCGTGCTGTGATTAAAACCACAACAATTAAAAGGTGAGGCAAGCTGAGGGGTGGGGTCAGCAAAATCTGACTGGCTTGTGGATTGTTTTCTTCTGGGGGAGGGTCATGTGACAAGACACTGGCTGCTGGTCCTGTTTTCAAAATAAAACAGGACCAGCAGCATTTTAAAACCAAAACATCACAGGGAACCAGTCACAGGGATGAAGCTAAATTCATACTGTTAGCATGATTGTGTGGGTGGGGCTTCTGGGTTTAAATGTTTCCACAGAATGGTTTTGAGTAATTTATCGACTGCAGGATGACAGACATGTGCAGAAATCGTCTCCGGGTTTGTTGTGGAACAAACCGACTTTCATTACATTCAGCAGCTTCAGTGATCTTGAGAGTTTTTATGTAACACTCGGATGATTCTTCAGTCACACGCACAGAGAAATAAAACTGAACTAAAGCTTTCTGTGGACAAAGAATTATCTGAGTACCACATTAAACAGTACCCCCCAAAAATGCTTCAAAATAAAGTACTGAAGGGACTTCAGAGCAGCTCTATGAGACTTTCAGGGCGAGACCTTATAATCTGTCCCAGATAATAGTGATATGAGATGTGGCCACTGTGACATCCCACAACAGACACATGGGGAACAAACAGAAACAGATGAACGGACAGAACAGAAGGATCACAATCTCCAATGAGAACACGAGGTCTGAATCGGGGAGGAGCTTCACCGTCCGAGACGTTTGGAAATCATTGCAGATTGTGAGGTTTTATAAAGATGAGCGTACACCCACATCCAGGCAAGACACTTGTACCAGAAACTCCAGATACAACATTCCTCATGCATTTTTAAATCTTTTTAAATGTAAAAATCCAGAAAAAAAACTAGATGACTGATTTTCAAGAGACTTTGTGGAGGGGCGAGGCAGGACCCAAGGAAGAGGAGGGGACTGACATCAACGTGTGTGAAAATTGGTGCAGAGCTTGTGAATTTGAATGTTGAAGGGAGGTAGACACTGAACTGATTGAGGTTCTAGTAGTAAGTAGTAGGTAAGTAGTATCAGGAAAATGAGGTAGAACTATGTCAAAGCACATTTGTCCACCAGAGAGCGCTGTCAAACGGATTTTTTTTCATCTTAAGGAGGTGCTACTCAGTAAAGTAAGTAGAGCCGCAGTAAGATTGTGTATGTTTAATTACAAATAAGTGAGCAAGTACATCATAATAATCTACTTTTGTACATTTATCTGGGCTGAATTTGTAGTTTGTCAGTTTTCAACAAGGCGTCGTGTTCTCTGTGACTTGATTTGAAAATGTTGCGACAGGTCTTTGCGACCAGGAGCTTGCTGGGAAGCCTGAGTGTACGACAACTTTAAAAACCACCAGAGACCTTTACCATCATCATCGTCATCATCATCATTATCTTTACCACCATTATAATTATAAGCTTTTACTTTACCCAGTGACATGGTCAGAATGGAGCATGCTCTATGGTGGAGACAGCAGAGGAAGGAAGAGGAGAGAGGTACATGACAGTTATCTGTTCAGTGGACCAATCAGCATTTACACAGTAACGCCAGGATGGAGAGGAGAGGAGGAGAGGAAACAAGGAAAGGAGACAATAATACCAGGGGAGGAAACTAAACTCCACTTTGTGTCAGCATTCACAAAATCCATCGTCACGTTTTTCTTGTTGTCGACAGAGCCCACAAAAACTGAAGAAGCAAAGATTTGATTAACGGATTCGGGGTATCTGTGTTCTTTAATATTCTTACAGCGAAAACTGACAAAGCCTGACATTATGCAAATACAGAGTTAGATCACTCCCTCATGACAAGACTGCGGTGACTGTCGTGGGTGCAGGGACATTATGGTTTCAGTCTGAATATGGGACTTTTTGACATGAGGAAAAATATTAAAACATGCCCAGACTTAGACTTCCGCGTAATTTAAAATCTGACCTCTGTGGTTTCCACCCTGTGTTCAGCTAGTTACAGACAACACAGTCATGAGGACACAGAGAGACAGAGGCAGAGACAGACCCCTGTCTGCAAACCATGAGAGACACGGTGCAGAGACACACAGGCAGGCCGAGTCAAGGATTTCAGTCAATGAATCACACGTGCAAATATCTGGGTGAAATGATGCTGTTATGTGAGAGGACGGTGCTGAAGAACTACAGACAGAGTGGGTTTTTAACAGACAGACGGGAGGGGGACAGATACAAAACCAGACAAATGGAAGGGAGGACAGACAGACGTACCTGTTGTAGATGGGGGGGTGGGGGAGGATGGGCACGTGGGAGGGGAACTGGCTCCAGAACCTGACAATAAAAATATGAAATTTAATTTTCATCAATTATCCAAATCAGCAGAAACCAGCTTTAAGGTTTGTTGACAATTTTATGGAGCAGTGCTATTAATATGAATTAATATGAGTTGGTCTTGATTGTGTCCCGCAGAGTTCAGGTGACATACCAGAGTTATTGTTGTTCCTCATAGACACATCTTCCTCGTTTTCATAAGCCGACTGTCTGGACTTCTGCTCAGACACAAACCAAACATTGTTATAGACCTCACTCTGATGTCACTTCAGATTCTAATAATAATTGAAATCCAAGCGAAGCCGGGCTGAGGATTTGTTTGGAAGCAAGTTTTATGTGTCCCGTCCTTGCTCGAATGCCATTTTTAGAAACGGACTTTGAACACCATATCCCATAAGCCTTAGTCACAGAGCGTTATGTAATGGACTCCGCTGCCTACCTTCCTCGCCAGAATCTTCCTCCTCTTCCTCTCCTCCTCTGAGCCGTGGTGAGACTGAGCTCTGGTCAGCCTCCTGTGCTGGTGCAGCTTTAATCAGAAGTTCACACACACACGTTATCCTCCTCACAAACAGCAAACGTTAATTAATGAGAAATGTTTTGGTTCTTCTCCAGAGGCATTCGATGATATGAAAGAACTACTGTTGCTGCTGAAGGTCAAATTAGGTTAAGATAATTCTATGATGATGTCAGCACTGACGTTTGGTGGTTGCAACATGAAGAGGTTGTGGGAAAAGTTCATATTGTCGTCAGAGCTATAATTCCTGGCTGAATCAATATTATTTCGCCCTTATCTGGAAGGCCCCTGATGATGAAGGGTCATGGCCCAGAAGCCTTTGGTCTCAACTGCTCAGCGGTTTGAAAGAGGAAAAGTAAAATATTGACTCAAAGGGAGTAAATGAGATGCGTGACGCACCACTCTCTGCTCCTCCTGCAGCCGCTTCTCCATGCTCTCCTTGGCCGTCTTTAGACCCTCCCTTAGCCTGCTGGGAACCTGGAGGAGCAGAAACATTTTCCCTGAACCCTGTGTCAGGCAAACTGTCAGACCTGATCTCATACTGAGCCTCTTACCTTGATCTGGAGCTTTTCTGACTGCTGGAGCTGGACATCACTGAACAACCTACAAAACCACACAGTGACTGCTGCTCATTTCATTTTTTTTTCATTTACAATCAAAACTGGCCTCTGGTGCTCCTACAGTGTACCGCCAACGTCTTAACAAGGCATCACTGTGTGACTGTGCACTGACAGAGAATCTGTGAACTCACGGAGTCTGGATGAGCTGCGACACTGTGGGCATCCCGCTCTTACAGGCTTCTGAGGACAGAATGGACTGCAGCACTGACACTGAAAACACACGCAACACAAATGATCAGAGCCACTGCTGGACGGACAGTTTGGGACATTTCAGTGGACGCCCACTACCGATGAGAGGAACCCAGTCAGTTCCACTGCCCTAAAGCCACACATAACAAAGGACTATGTCCCAGTTTCATCATGTTTTCTCAGGATTGTTTAATAATGACGTGCCTGGACACAAACTATGTTGATACGTACCCACAGCTGTGCAGGGAACAGAGGGGTACTGATCGACTGGAACACAGTCAGGTGGTCGGCCGTAGGTCATCTCGTACAGTAGGTGTCCGAAGCAGAAGACGTCGATGCTCTCGGTGGTCTGCAGACGCACATTAGTGATCTTCTAAACCTTCAAATCAAAGCAATGTAAAGAAACTAAAGGGGCGTGGTTTCATACGTTGATCTTCCTGAGCTGGGTGAAGCTGGGTCGTAGTGTCGAGGGAACTCCCAGCATGCCGTTCTCTACATCCATCAGTCGACACACGCCGTCCTCCACAATGACATTAGACGCATGGAGATGACCATAAAATATGCCACCATCATGGAGGAGCTTCAGACCCTGCAAGCACACACACATGCAGACTTTAGTAACACATAGTGGTGCATGCATGTTAATTTCTGTGTGCATGTGCGAGCTTGCATACCTCAAGGATCTGACGGCCGTACAGTTTGACCTGCGGCAGTTCAAGGCCCTGGCTCTTCTTCGGGTTGCAGTACTTCTTCAGGTAACTCTCTCTGGGCTTCACCTGTAGAGAGGAAAGTGATCTGTCTCTACTGGAACTACTTTGTGATAAAAAAAAAAAAAACAGTCCCAATGAAAACACCTGGTGGCGTCAAAAGATGTACAAAGGTGTACATGAGCAGCTTAAATTAAATTCTAATCAGCCCCAGTGTGTTGGGGTAGGACAGTTATCTGAGATACAGATATTTTTCGCACCCAGGGTTGTGACAGACAGAAGGTCCCTGGCCTCTGTAGCTGTCGCATTGCTGTTCCTATATCCTCACTAGGAACCAAGTGTACCTTACAGATGTGGTCTCTCAGAGAGCCTCGCTCACTGAACGGCCGGATGAGCAGCGCCGAGGACTCACTGGTGCTGGAGAACAACAGCGGACAGAAGTATGGTACCTGTGAAAGAAGAAGAGGAGTTTGGGTGGGAGTGGGGAATGTCGGGGTTATGAAATGGGTCTGATTAGCGTTTGGTGGGTCGCCACAATCTAGAGCTAATTGAGAAACCCTGTTTTTATGCTAATGATACATGACCTTTTCATATTTCAGGTTCTAGTCCTACCTCAGAATTTGTTATTGAACACTGAAAGTCTATGGTCGTGCTAGCCACACACACACACATGCATATAGTGAACAGTTACACACAGAGAGGCTGGTGAGCAACTTCATTGCCGACTGTAGGTCTTTGTCCGACAGGAACTTATCAGGACCAAGGTCGACCTGTAGCAGACACGTTGACAAGGACTTCATATAAAATCAGACAATCATGATTCATCATTAATGTACTGATGAGTGAAACCTGTTGTGTTTATGGAACATTACTATTTTCTGGATGGAACATTCATGCGTGAGTGTCAGAAGTGTTGCACTCACCCAGCTCAGCAGATACCTCTCTTTGGGCTGCTCTTTGTTTTTGATTAAAAAAAATTTCTTCCGAATCCTCCAGCCTGAAAATAAGGAGTAAGTGTCCTTTTCACGTCTCAACATATAACGCAGTCTCTAGCATGGATCAAGTCTTACCAATGTCTTTGAGAGGTTCCAGGACCTCCCACTTCAGGTCCGATCTGAAGAACATGGAGACCTGCTGCAGAGCGATTTCTGAGACACAGAACATTTGTTTAATTTAGTTTAATATCAAGAGAAACACTTTATTCTTGTGTTTTTCTTTGTACATGAAAATGAGGATTAAAAAAACCTGTGTAGTTGGCACAGTAGTTGTTGGGATCCAGGAACTTCTTGACGATCAGGGAGCTGGACAGCAGTGGATGCTGGGTGATGGAGTCCAGATAGGCTTGCAGTCCTCTCTGTCTCTCTGCTATGAACTCTCTGTCCATGTTTCCAATCAGCTTCTTAGGAGGGAGAGGGAGACTGATCCCACACACCTGGAGGGACAGACAGAGAAACTGGTGGAACCTTTATGTGCCGTTTGTTTTCGAATTGCAAATAAATGCATGTTCCTTGTTTGCTGGTGTATCATGAAAGGATTTCATTCAAACTCTAAACAAGCAACAAAGTTCTGCTGAGTATTGACTGTAGGTTGGGGGGGGCGCTGATGGGAAACTGGGGGTCGGCTTGAGACCTGGACAGGAAATGAGTGGACAAAACCTCAGCAAAAAAAACTGCAAACTTCCTGTTATCCAGGAATGACTCGACCTGACCGTGATACGAGACGCAACCAGAACAAACTGACACACGACTTAAAGAAAAGCAAAGAGCAGCTCCAGGTACAACAAAAAGTGTGAGAATTACAGATTTACGTCCATGTGTAAACTACTTGGCATATGTCAAGGTTATACTCTGCGTCCATACACATGACTCATCAATGGTTAACAACAATGTGAGGTTTGAATGCTAAATCTCAGTGACCCGGCTTCAAGTTTATGGTTTCCCTTGGTTTTCACTGGAAGATTCTCATGACAGCTTTAAGAGCTGAACAGTGAAGAGATGATCTCTCTTGGGATCAGTCAAGAGTTCTGACGACACAATAACTGCAGTTCTGCCATGTCGCAATAGACAGGAAACAGAAAGGAAACAGAAAGTTAGCCAAGCTCATTTGTGCTTCATTGAGCAGGAAATTGTGAACCGTCAGGCTGCTCTTCTCGTAAAGTGAAACTAATCATCTGCAATGAAAGCTTTAGTTTCCATCATTTGAAGTAGACCAGCGAATTCTAAACATAAGAAGTTACTTCCGTGCAAACTGATGCAGACTCACCATTAAACTGCTGTTGAGAACATCGAAGTCACTGTAGCGCCGAATCACCTGCAACACAAATGTAAAACTAGTCACTTGACCTCCGAACACAAGCCTGTTGAGCCAACGTCAAGTTAAATTAACTTTAAATTGACTTGAAGAGGGAAAGTTGAACTAAACAAAGTCAACGATGTGCAATCATTAAAAAGCAAGAGATAAACAAGCCCTATATATTTGGTTGTATTAATTTTGTCTTTATTTATAACTAAATTTAGAAATAGATTGTCAGACAAAATAATATCATATCAGCTTCCATCCCCTAAAAATCCATATTCGTCAGGCTATAGTAATTATGACAGGAGCAAAGGAAGAAAGTACATGAGTGTGAGGAGGCACACAGTCCATATTGGTGTGAGTTTGATGTGAATGAATGTTTCAACGAAACACACAGAGCCACTGTTCGTCACAAGTGAAACTGATAACTGTAGTGTCTCTTTTTAGATGGCAAAGGTTTGGAGCTCCGCCCTCTGATAACGCCTGAGGCTGAGCTGTGATTAGTTTATTTACCTGCCAGCTGTTGTCTGAAGACACGCCTCTCTGGACACGGACAATGTATTCCTGATAAACAGAGACAACATCAGTCAGAAAATTTGATTGTCGGCATACATAAGGAAAACATTCATCCCACAAACAGAAGACAGATCATTAATGTATAACAGGATGGGGCCAAATATAGAGCCGTGAAGGATACCATTTGAACCAAAAGGGGGGCGGTTTTATAATTACCGATTTGAAAAGGAAGAAAGGTACGATTCAATGAAGTAGCATGACTCTTTCCATGAAGTTATTTGTACTTGTACTTTGATGTTTTATTCAATATGATGAATAAAAGTTGTTGGTTTGTTTTAGGTGGAGGGATTGTGGAGCGTCTGTAAAACAAAATCCGCTGTTTTTGTTCATTTTCTATAAAGAGCAATGGCAATAAGAATAGAATTGTGATTTGATGGCATAACACAGTCGTTTTACATCAGTAGCTATTGTAAAGCTAACTGGTTAGCTCAAACGATTTCAGCCTGATTGTCAACAACCTGATTGTCAACAGCCTGATTGGTTCGATTGCCGCCACCTACTTCATTTTATTTTATTGTTCTTTTTCTTCTGTTGTCCACCAACTAGTACTAGTACTGCCGTGAGTGAGTTGCCCTGCTTTATTGTTTTATTCAAACAATATAATGACATCATCGATAGGTTCACTGTTTACCTGCTGCTTCTCAGTGCAGAGTAAGAGTTCATGTTTCGTTTCTGGGTAACACAAAACTGTTTCAATCTGACAAATTCCGAAATCTGAAACTCCAACTCAATACAAATCATTGAAGTAATCATACATATACTGGTGTTTGGGGAGATTTATGGGGAATATAAGAGCACTCATCACTAAGTCAAGCAGTCATAGACGTCGTAAACAACTTCAGGATCAGGTTTTTAAGTGCTTAATGGACTCGGGTATTGTGATCGATAGCTCCAGTGCAAGAATCGTTTAGTCAATCGGGAACAAAGCAGATCGTCACTGTTCCAGATGAGCTTCGAGCAGAATTGCTTAATCAGTGACAGCGCTACCGAGCCCGGGTCAGCTGCCTGTCCGATAATGGAGCCACGACTCGGGTGGAATAAGCCGCAGCAGGTTAAACGCACATGTCAGCTGACTCACAGAAACTGGAGCTGTTTATTACAGCAGATCTGCCTCCGGAGGTCAGAGGAGGTTTGCGATTAATGTCATGATTTACGTAAGGAGGCACGGAATCAAGCTTATACAGCCGTGTCCGATAATGGAAGTGGTGACGCAGCGATAGCCTTAAACGCCCCCTTCAGAGGAATTGTTTTCGACAGGACAATGTTCGCCCACACGGAGGCACCGAACATTCATCCGCTGGCGTTAATGTCCGGAGAACACTCACCGTGTGGGACTGCAGGTTCTGGCTGGCTTCGATCACCGCGGTCAGGGGCACGGTGTCGTCCAGCAGCAGCTTGCCGGGGGCCGGCTTCTCCAGGAAAGACATCCCGGGGCATTAACGGTGAAAGTCCGAGCCGAGCGTCCGTCTGTCAGTGATTGAAGCCGCCGGAGAGATACTGAGGCGGAGCCCCGCTGAGCGGAGGAGGAACAACAACAAGCCGAGCTAGCTGTTAGCTTAGATGCAGTGTAACCAGGAAGCAGTGTTTCTGTTGGACGTCATCACGACAGCCCAGTCGTCATCGTTATAAACGTAGGGAGAAGGAGGCAAACTGCGTCACTGCGCCCTGCTGGCCAGGAGAAGGAAGTGCAACCAAATACCTGTTTTCAAAGTTCAAGAAAAAACCTTTTGAGTTCAACTGGTTTTTAAAATCTTCTGAACTGAACACTCAGAGCCCATTAAACAAAGTAAATATACATTTTAAAAGAACCACAAGTAAACAAATGAAAAGAAATACAATGGAGAAACACTTGAAAAGAAGATTTGGGCATAAAATTAACTGTGTAATTACTTCCAACTGCAGCATCTACAAGGTTAGAAAGCCACCATCACAAAACTGGGGAGTAGAAATGTAAATTATAGTAAGTGTCTGCTAACCTGAGCACCAGATCTACCAGTGGATGGTAGCAATGGGAGGTTAATGGTTCAATGCTGAAGAAAAAAATGTGTAATTCCTGGTACACAATATAAGATAAAAAAAAAAATAAAGTCTGGCTTTAGGGTATTCACAAAGTCAACAAAGTCTACATAACCTACAAAGACATTTGGCAGACGCGTTTATCCAAAGCGACGTCCAAGTGATAGGTACAAGCACAAGCAAAGAACAAAAAAACGAAAGGTAACTTAAGTAAGCGCTTAGGACTGTGTCCATTAGGACTCAATGCTGACAGGTCGTGCTGAACAACAACAGATTCAGAGGTGGGCTGGTGTCAGCTCAAAGAGAGGAGGTATTCAGAGAATAGTAGAGGCTTGAGTTGATTTTAGAAAAATGTGAGAGAGTTTGGAAGTTCATTCCACCACTGTGGGGCAACAAATGGGAAGAGTCTTGGACCTCGTTGAGTTCTCAGAACCAGGCCCATTTCAACATTTACTTTTCAATATTGTCTCATAAACAGACTGGCAAGCAGCTCAACCCTGAAGATGTGTTGGCTGCTAACCCTAACCAACTGAGATGAATTAAATCTGAAGATGACTTCACAAATTTATTCAACACAAAAGTTACTCATGTGAAACAAAATGTGGAAAACAGAGCCAACAGAGTACAAACGCTGCATTCTAAATCATCATCAGTGTCTGATGAGTCTGCTCAGTGTTCTTCTTATCATAGCTCAAGAACATCAGACAGAAAAAAAACACAGCCTTAAATCAATGCGAAAATACCACTGTGGAGAAAAGTCTGTGCAAACAGAACAAACTTAATCCAGGTGATGCTGAGTCACAGCAGAGGCAGCAGCCATGTTCGATCCCTGAGACTGTCACATCATCACGCTGCTCTCTGACCTCATCTCATCCCTTCTTCTGCTGATTGTCTGGCATCATCACCATCACCTCCCCCTGCATCACCACCTTGTCCTTTACCGAGCACGTCACCGCAATCAAGGAGAACGACATCTTCATCTTGACGACCTCGGCTTCGGCCAGCACCTCCTCGCCAACATACAGAGGTGCCGGGAAACGGATCTCCTGGTGCAGGAAGACACATCCGTGGCCGGGCATCCTGGTGCCAAGCACAGCCGAGATCAGGCCATTGATGAGGACGCCGTGCACGATGGGTGCCTCGAAGGAGGTGCGGCTGGCGTAGGCTGGATCAAGGTGCAGGGGGTTGGTGTCGCCTGTCAGTTTGGCAAACAGCTCCACATCCTGGAAGGAGAAGGCTTTAGTGAGGGAGGCTCGCTGGCCAATGTGGAGCAGCCTGCGGGGTGGAGGAGCGACTGCGGTGGTCAAGAGGCACCGCTGGGTTTTGTTTAAGACGCTCCATATGAAACTCATCCTGAACAAAACAACTCCTCTCCTCCGTCAGTCCAGCTGCAGCTCTCGGCTGTTTCCTGTCAGCGCCAACAGGAATGGAGACACCTGGAGATGAAATGTGTGACACCTGTCAAACCACGTACACCGGGGTTGACCCTCGACCTCGGAAACCCAGCTGTGATAAAACAATCTGGTCCTGAGACCTTAACATGGGTCATTGTCTATACATTTGAATTAGAGTAACTGTCTGACCTGCAAAACTCTAAAAGCACAGGCCTGGTTCTGGTAGGAGCCCAGCAGAGTCAGGGAGCACCACAACTTCACCAAACCCCTGAAAGAGAAAAAACACACACACACACGGACGGACGGCCTTCAGCCCATCACCTGTAGCAGAGTGGAAACGTGTTCGTGTCCTACAGCAGCTGTGTGAAGCTCACCTGCTGTGAACTCGCAGATATGCAGTGCGTTTGTCTTCATCGTACTTCAACAGGTCAAAAGGTAAAGCTGCTCCCACCTAAACAACATGATATATGATGGATGCAGGAGGGTCTGAGGGCTTCCCAGCATGCACCTAGCCACAGGCATCAGAGCACATCACATTTGTTCAGCTGTGATGGGAGCGTACCTCTCCGTGCAGGCTCTTCAGGCCTGTGATGATCAACTGCTTAAATTCAACTGCACTCAGCCTGGTAGACTCGTCTTCCAGGACGCTGAACACACAGAAACATGACATGTGATCAGTGCGTGGGTTAGGGTTTTGAAAGATAATTGCTGACAGTGACTTACAGGCAGACATTCATGTAGTGATATGGAGATGCGTTCTTTAACACCACCCGTTGGTAAAATCCAGATTTCTCCTTCTGGTCAACGCTGCTCATGGTATCACAGCATCTGGGACTCTGACGTCAAACGGAAAAAAACCAAACATGACCAGTCTGTTGTTCTCAGGTTGTGTTTATGTGTCTGACATATGCCATAAACAAACAAAACAACAACAAAAGGATAGATTAACACACCAACTCATTAAAGAGGCAGATGCCACAAGGATAAACACTAAAAACAAACTTAAAACACAATTACTGTAATCAATTCTGGGGCTTGTTGTCTGATTATACCGTCCAGTCCCACACATCGATGTCATAGTTTAGGTCCTGATTAACATACACAACCAATCTAGAACCTGAAGTTTATCTAGTTTACAACAGGTCAAAACTAAGCTAGGGGGAGTAGCTAACGAAGCTAGCTCGTAGTTGTTATGTTGTCCTCAAAAGGCAGCTAACAAGCGACCAGGCTAACATGCTCTTGAACATGAAGTTGCAGGATGTTTACTCGCCAGCTACACTCACACTCAAAGCTAACGTGCTAACAGGCTTGTTGTTTACAGTAAACACAAAGCTGCAGGATGTTTACTCACCGGCTTCGACGTCAATGCTAACAACGTGTTTACACAACTTGTTGGCTAAGCTAACCTGAGCGCATGCGTGCCCGGCGTGGCGGTGTGTTCACGTCTGCACGTTTTTAGTACATTTCTATTAAAGGGATACATCACGAAACTTTTGATAAAATACCTCCATGCTGCCGCTTTGTGTGCATCCAAGTGCCCGAAAGTACAAACATTCAAATTAAATTAGAAACGACGCCATTTATACGATGTTTAAATACAAAGCATGAATCAGACAGTGAACGAGTTTTCATTTATCATAGCAAATCCACTTACAAGTCACCATTTATCAACAGTTTAAAATTCTATAAATGACATATAAATCACTACTTTCCCACTCACCCACTCAGAGCTTCAATATTAATGTGCTTTTCTGTGATTAAATATGCA
Organism: Pseudorhombus dupliciocellatus; assembly: GCA_016785235.1. NCBI lineage: Eukaryota > Metazoa > Chordata > Actinopteri > Pleuronectiformes > Paralichthyidae > Pseudorhombus > Pseudorhombus dupliciocellatus. The sequence goes on from JAFBJW010000312.1 coordinate 442,138, forward strand.
GCAAGCATCCTTCATTCAGTGAAACAAGAGACAGAAATACAGTTTTCTGACAGAGAAATGTGCAAAATCCTCACATGGAATGTTTTCTGCCAGGTTTTATATCTAAAACACGGATGACATCCTGGAGTTGTGTGAAATCCAGCGCGGTGGATGCTTCAGTTATTGGCATCTTTGTAAGTGTCGACACGTGTAAAGACAGCATTGGAAAAAAAAAAACTCTAATATCTTTACAATCACTCTATTCATGGCCAGATGTCATCAGGACTGTTTCTTAGCATCTCCCTTGACTTCATGTGCTGACAAGAAGTCCATGATGAACTTGGCAGATTTCCTGGGCTTCTCCATCATCACACTGTGACCACAATTGTCTAACAACTCCACCCGACAGCTCGGAAGCGCCGCCTTCAGCACTGAGGCCCCCGACACGTCCAGCAACTGAGGGACAGGACACACGTTTATCAAAAATATACACAATGGAATGCTTGTTTGTAGCATTAGAATTCAGTCCCAAAAAACTACTAAATAATTGTCCTTCGTTGAACTTCAGCTTTTTTGCTTTCATATTTTTAAGTGTTTATTCTTTCACTTACTGTTGTAATCATCAATTCAAACAGTAGGTAGTAGATTATTACAGTTAATATGGTTATTTTACTGCTCACTGGATGATTCCAACCATCATCATCATCATCATCACTGTGATTCCATTACCTGGTCTTCCTTCCCCCAGATGACCTGCAGGGGCACTGTGATCCGATGCATGTTTTCCTGCAGTGAGTAACGAGACGTCTTCCCAGCGATCTCCCGTAACACTTAAGCAAAATAATATAAATCACAACACTGTTAAGATGATGCACGTAATCTTTGAAACTTTATTTTCCCATTATTTATCCACAAAATGATCAACAATTGAAATGTTGTGATTTATTGGGGATCTACACACCTTCTCTGTAGAAACCATTGTTGGGGATTCTGTTGTCTAGGAAACCTTTGAGGACCTGACAACACACACACACACACACACACAAAACTTAAATGGGCACCTTCAACCATCAATGATCAGTCCACTGGTAAGTCCAAAACTGATGATTTGAAGAAAGAGAGTCATCTTCAAGAGTCCCAGTTGTTGCATTCACAAGACCTGAACTGTGATTTTAACCTCTGACTTCAAATCATTTCTCCTGTGACCCTGGGATCAATTGGAGGTGCTGCTGAGGTTTGGTGTTCATGAGACCCAAAGTGTGTTTCTTCAGTTCCAAATAATGCAGCAGCAGAACCTAAAGACTCCCTGACGTGTTAATGTTCAGAAGACAGGGACGTCCTGTACCTGTCTGTGGAGGTTGATAGGGGTGTGGCAGCTGAGTCTCAGCATGTTCTTCATCTCCTGCAGTGTGCTGGGGATCAGATCGATGGCCTCCTCCTTCTGAGTCGCCTCTAACTCCTTCATGTGAGTGATGAACTGAGAGTCGACGGGATAATCCAGACCTGTAGAGACAGAGAGGTTGAGAAGAATAAAGAAAAATTCTCAGGATGGAACTCGGAGAGTTGGACGATTTCTACCTGCTGGACACATCAAGGTGACCGTGGACAGGTGAGTGGGGTACTGGGCAGCGTACACGCCAGCAACATTCCCACCCATGGAAATCCCGAGCAGGTGGAAGGGTTTCTTGTCGAGACCGACACTCTGAACGAACTGCACAGACAGAAGGACGGACATCATGACAGCTCCCATACATGAAGCCAAAGCATCTCAATGGCCCCCTGGTGGTTGGCTGCTGTATGGTCATGAACACACCTCATTGATGTTAGTGGAGGGGAACAGAACATTTCTGAACAGACCTGGTGGATCCGGGTGACCTGGCCTTGGATGCTGTAGTCCTCCACACTGGTGCGACTCGTCCCCTCATGTCCCGGCATGTCCACACACACGATGTGCAGATCTTTGGGAAGGTACTGGTGGTGAAAAAAAACACAGACGAACTCAATATTTTCTATTAATTCTCACTGTGTTTGTGTGTGAGTGCTACCTTGATGAGTGGCAGCCACATGTCCTTGCTGCCGGAGAAGCCGTGCAGCATCAGCAGCGATGGAGTGGCGCCCCCTGGCGTACCACGGCTGGAATAACAGAAGCGGTAACTTCCACTGTAAGAATAGCGGACCACCAGCCCCATCCTGCGACGTATAAACCTGTGAAGAACGACAGCAGATGAGATTGAGTATTCATAAAACTAAGCTGTTTCAGATAACAAAGCCTGGGGCTTTCCAGGGGGAAGTGATGAAACGCTTCGAAAGCAAGAGCCTCATCTAAGCTCAACTGGAAAGTCCAGCCTCACTGGAAAGCTTTACTTTGAGCACAGATGGTGTGAGATTGAGAGCCTCCCCAAAGCCGACAAACTTTGATTCGACACATGGAATGACACGTACCCGAACCCGCTCCCTGTGAAGGCGCTTTATGCAGGAAAACATCTTATTATTCATGTATGACATTTTCCATTGACATTGTCCCTGCTCCTTTTATTCAAAATAAAGCAATCACAATGTAATCAAATGTAATAAGTTATATTAATTTGAAAATAATTGAAATAGTTACACTACTTTTATATTTCCTTAGTTATATTCCCAAAACCAGCTGCAGCTGATGCAAATCAAACTTCTGTCGACTCCCTCAGGTGAAAACCCTGATGACCAATCCATGGCATAAAGTAATGTGCTGTCCATTTTATTTTACAAGACAAAATAAATGTCTCCAGACAGAACTAATGACCTGTTTTTAGCACTAAACCTCTTTTGACCTTGAACTTTACTCAGTCTCAAAGCTGCTGATAAACCTGTTACATGACAGTGAATCAGCACTGTGTGTGTGTGTGTGTTTACCAGTTGTAGGCTTTCAGCATTGCTCCTGGCCAGAAGAGGAATGTTATGAAAGTGAGGAATGGAAGGACCATGATGCCTCCTGCTGGAACTATAACTTTGGCCACATTCAACTCCATTGCTGCTCACGCCTGTAAAAACATAAAAGATCACATACATGTTACATGTATAAAGCATCACAGCTTAATAAAGTCCTGCTCGATACAAAGCAGACAAAAACTCTCAGCCTCTGACCTGCTGCTTCATGAATGAGCTCTGTTAGTGCACAGGTACTTACAGTGATAAAAACAGGAAGACACAGAGGGAGCACAAGGCAAACATTTGCATAGGTTATAATTTGAAATCATAAAATATCAGCAATTTTCTTTTCTGTAGCCCAATAATTGGCCCATGTTAACATCTCACATTATTCAACCCAGATATCACAGGCCCCTCATCAACCTGATCTGAGATCCTGTGAACATGAGCATGAGCATGTGAACAAGTCATCTTTTAACCCATTGGTACCATGACACATGGACTCAAAACACCAAGTGCTGCACCTGTCAGAGTCCTCTTCCCTGTCTGTCCTCTCCTCAGTCCTCTGTATTGTCTTCTCTTCAGTCCTCTGCACTCTGCCCTCTCCTCAGTCCTCTGCACTCTGTCTTCTCTTCAGTCCTCTGCACTCTGCCCTCTCCTCAGTCCTCTGCACTCTGTCTTCTCTTCAGTCCTCTGCACTCTGTCCTCTCCTCAGTCCTCTGCACTCTGTCTTCTCTACAGTCCTCTGCTCTCTGTCCTCTCCTCAGTCCTCTGTATTCTGTCTTCTCTTCCTCTTCTCTTCTTCTTCCTCTTTCACCCAGATTTCCCAATATCCGATTGCGTTCATTTTTTAAAGGGGAAGTACAACAAAGGCACTGTGGTGCGTTCAGGAACCGTTGTAAACAATACAGAGACCGTGAAAAATCATCAACCCGCACGGGGGCGCCACCACCCCAGACCGACGTGTGACTGAGCTGAATGCCCCCCCGGTTTATTCTGCCATATAATATTTCATTTCAATATATCATCACGAACTGCATCATGCCGCGCACTGTTGTTTTTTTCCCACATTCACACAAAACTTTGCAATATAGAATAACAACAAAGCAGATTTGGCCCCAGCGAGTATGTGGAGCCTCATGACGGATGACGAAGGCCCAACACTGACGTAATTGTGCTCGAATGATGAAAATTGCAAATCAGTTTTCAGTTAATCAAATGATGCCCCCGGGGTATTTTGTGGTGATCCGCTCTGGCACTTCAGGCTCATTTGTTCCTCTCAGCAACACAAAGCTGGATTTATCACTCAGTTCTGAGCATTTCAAGATTTCTCCGACACCCAACAAAGTTACTGCTAAATATGAAGCACACCATTCTGTTTTTATGTTTGTCTGTGTTTTTTTTCACTGGCTGAAATTATGACAATGAAAAACATGATGTTGCAGATTTCCATACATGGGTATTTAGAGCCGTGTCTGTAAAATCAGCTGCCTGCTGCGCCCGCAAATTACGTCATGAGAACATGAGGGTGAACCAAAGCAGTTCGGTTTGGAACAATCAGATAAACAAATTAACTCCAGCTCAGTGTAAAAAGCTCGATCAGGGGCTGGGGACTCAGCAAACACTGCTCCGTCACCGTCTCCTTCTGTAGATCATTTATATACATGTCAAGCATGGAAATATCAGTAATAACATGAATTTGTTATTGACCAACATGAATAACATGCATTTTAACAAAAGCTGCGACTGTCCTGCAGTTCTAAAGGAAAGCATTCAGCCCAATCTTTGTACTGAATCGGAGGAAGCGCTGAAACAGTTCCTCTGTAAACTCTCCCTGATGATGGAGTGTGCTATTCACAGCCATTATCAAACCAAACACATCCGTCTCTTTAAGGGACTAAAAATATCCTTTTCTGGTTTTTCTTTCATAGTTTAGGAAACAGCTGCCAGACAGTCATCTGGGTGACGCAAACACTAAGGAGCGTCCACCGAGAAACCACAGGAATAATTCACATTCCTGCAGAAAGCATGTCAGCATGAGCAGACAGACACACACACACACACAGGTGGTACATTAAATTAATGACTTTTGGATCTGAATCTTTAACTGACGTTAGGGGTGAAACCTTGACATGCTCCTTGGCTGTGGAGAGCTGCATTTCATCAGAGCATTAGAATTTATTTGTGTCCACAAGCCACTGAAATAACAACTGCTGAATTAGACTTAAGAGTTGTTTAAATGGCTTAATGGAAGTAAAGGGTTCATCCACTGGAGAGCAGGGTGCGGCCAGGAAATATCATCAGTCAAAATGACAAGGTTAAGAGATGCATGTAGCAGTGCCAGAAAAATGTCTCTGCCCCAACAACAAAATTAAAAATGTCAAGAGAGAACGCAGCCTTCAGCCAAACACAAGCTCACTTTTCTTTATATCTGCATATTATTATTAACAAAAACAGCCAACAGTCACTTCGCTTCATTATTGTCAAGGAGCTTTGTCATTTTTATTGTCATTTTTGTACATTTGTACAGTTTTCTCCTTGTGTCAAATGTTTGCGCTAAGCTAGGCTAGGCTGATCATGTCGAACCGTACATTGTCATTGTTTCTGAAGAGCTAACATTTTAGCAGCAATCTGTTTGGAAAGTAAAGGACAGATAAAAATACAAGCAAGTATGAACTGATATTAATTATATCTTAGAGAGAACGTCAAGCTACCATCTGATTAAGGAGGCTTTAATTTCTGGAGCTGACCCTGAATAAAGCAGCGTTCAGCAGCAGCAGAATATGAACGAGATAAAACAAGTCTGCAGTTCAACTCCAATGACGCATCAAACTATTAATTATATTTGAAGAGTCACATATTGATGGGCGGTAAAATCAAACCTATTAGTACAATACACAACCAGGTGTCAGTTACAACATAGCTACTATTTTGCTCATTGCTAATTAGCATTAGTCTATTCCAGGAATAGATGTCCAGTTCTCTGAGGTTAATGCAAACAAATCAGATTATATTTGCTTGAAACCAAACATAGAGACACAAAGCTGCACCAATCCTGCCCTGATAATTAAGTAATTAAAAGAGTTTTAAATGCTAACTTCCAAATTACTTAAAGGCATTTGGTTTAGCTTCACTCGATAACAACACAACACAACACATTTACACTCTCAGGTAGCCACATTCTTTCCCCCACTTATTTTCATATGCTTACTGATTTAAAATAATCATGTTTGAATTTTGATGATTATGATTCACAGTGAAAATGTTTTCGTTTTGACTCAATAAAAGATTTAAAAAGACACTGCATTTGAATATAAAACAAAACGACTACCGAACCGATGGACCTGAAGCTATGGAGGAATCAAATCAGCATTAATTTAAAGTGGTTCAACATCGATCTTATTCATTTATTTTTAATCTGTTATCAGTATGCCTCATTTTATTTGACTCATTAGTGTTCTGTGTGAGCTTCTGTTTGGAACCAAAACATCTGGCTCCCGTCACTGTGAGGACTCCGAGAGCTAATAAAACTACAAACTGTTTCTCTAAGTACTTTGAACACTTTTGAAAAATGTTCTGAAGCATTTGACTCAACAGCTGAAGAAGTGTAAAGCTAAAAAGTATTTTAAACACAAATATATCAAGTGGACGTTTTATCCACTAATTCTCTTTTATCTATTCCTTGCTTGTCTCTTTGATATAAAACAAGCAAAAATAAACGATAATAAAACTTGTCTGAGTGTTTCTGAGCCGCCTCGTCATTCTGTTTCCGAGCAGAGCCGAATGAACAATGCTGAGTGGCTCAGTGATGACAGGGGGTTTCCAGGTTCTGTCCACACTTCCAGCAGCAGCAGTGGTGACGATGCCATGTCCGTCCATCTTTTGTAGTGTGAAAGGTTTGGCAGAAGATCAACTGAGGAAGCAGAACAGAGAGGAGAGAGCGAGGGATAAGTATTTAGTGCTCCAATAAATTAAGTTGGTGAAAAATATCAGCGTCCGCTCACCTCATCGCATCCGGAGCATCGCGGCCAAACCGTCTGACAGTAGTGTCGTCCACAGAACAGCTTCTGATTGGACCAGAAGTAGACAAGGTCCACCAACCCCTGGCCGCACTCCGAACACACGAAGCAGGTGGGATGCCACAGGGCGCTATGGTAACCGGCACGCTCGGCATAAACAGCTGGACTCTCCATGGCAACCACACCACGGCAACTGGAGCAGTGCTAGATGACGGGGGGGGGGGGGGGGGGGGGGAAA